>JASPKP010008602.1:0-11360 GCA_030674155.1 Stramonita haemastoma | reverse complement strand
TTTATACTGAATCAATAGGTCCATTTTTTCCATGTGTAACCGCAGGGGATGATCCACACCCCTTTTATTTTTTAACTTATGGGACCTAAGAGCCATTGTCCCCCCTCCTTGCCCCAAAACCGGGCCCCCTTTTGGAAGGGGTTTACCGGGAAGGGAAAAAACTTTCAACTCGTAAGAAAAAAAAAACTTTCAAAAACTATTTAAAAACATGCTGGGTTAGCCAGCAAAACTAGGAAGTCATAATAAAAATTTTTTTAGCTTTCTGGACCCTGTACCTAAATGAAATGCAAGACTACCAGAACACTACAAGTGCCAAGTATTGACACAGAAGTTGAGAAAAATTTTTTTTCATTGCAGCCTTTGTCTGAAATTTCTCATGTTCTTCAAATCCCCTCTTCACTAATTTTTAACCATGTAACCTAGATTTTTTTTCAAGTCTATGGGGGAAATTCTTAACAATCTAAATTGGGCATGGCATGCAGCTGACAATGATATATCAATTATCAAAACAAATATTTTAAATTATATAAAATTTAACATACATGTTTTTCTAAAAGGGTTTTAAAATGTGTGTGTGCGTGCCCCGTGTTGTGTGGGGGGTGTGTGTGTGTTTTGTGTTAATTCTTTTTGCTAAAACTTTTTCTATTAATTGGTATTGATTGCTTTAATGCTTATGTTTTTGTATAGGTCGAATGCAACGCTTTGTTTGTTTGGGTTTTTTTGCAAGTAACATATAAAAAATTCCATGTATTTTTTTTATTTAGTAAAGTAAGTCAAGTAAAAAACACTTAATCATCCCTAAAGGGGCAATTACAAAAGACGGGATATTGATACAAAACCCCAATCAAACACACAAGTACTAATTTATTTTTTCAAAAATTAATTAAATTCAAAAAAAAAAGTCAAAACACCAAAACTCAATTTTTCGCCCCCCGCACACGCAAAAAATGCCCAAAACAAAAAAAAATAACCCCAAAGTTTAGATACAATTTTCTTAAAAACTAAAAAAGTTGACACCATTTTTTTGGCAGAAACAGAAGTTTTATTTAGTTCAAACCCAAAAGTAAACAAAATAACAGCAATGACAGGGAATACTGATGGGGGTTAATCGAATGATGATGACGGGGGGATACTGAAACAAAAGGAAAGAGAAGGATGTGATATAATGAAGCAGAGAGTAAAGGGATGGACATACAGCACTAATACTGGGAAAAGGTAAAAGAATTCCCCTATGCCCCCCAATTTTGGGAGGGAAACGAAAAAGACTGATTTTAAAAACCTAAAAAAAGGGGTTTAAATAAAAAATTTTAAAGGGAAAAAAAAAAAAAAAAACCATGGTTTGTTTTAAAACCAAAATTGTTAATCGTCCCTTTGGCACGCTGAGGGAAAGTTGATAAAAAAAAGTTTGGCCCCGTTTTAACGGGAAAATTGTTCTGCTGTCAGATAATGTTCGGGGTTTTGCATTATTTGTGACGGTGGGGGGGCTGTGGATTCTGGGGGGAACCCCGTGGGCGCTGATTTTGGGCCCCGGGGGCTGGGGGCATCACCTCCTCGGGCCAGGGTTTTGTGTGGCAGGGGGGGCCCTAGGGTACGGGGCGGGTTCTTCCCCTTTGGGTTGGTTGGGGGGAAAGGGGCCGTGGCCCCCGGGAGCCCGCATCACTTGACAGGGGGCATGGACCTGGAGGGGGCAGGATGGGGGCTGAGTTTGGGGGCTGGGGGGTTGGGGCCCATTGGGGGGTAAAGGGGCTCGGCTCTAACTGGGGCAACGGGGGGTGGAAGGCGTGAGCGGGGGCAGGCCGGGTGGGTGTGGCCCGGGCCCCTCATGAGAGGAGCGCGTGGACGCTGGCAATATTTTTTTAAATTTTTTGTTTTCCCGGGAGTGACTCGCCGGGGCCCTCCATACCAGACGTACGGGGCGTAAAAGTCGCACTTCAATGATAGACCTGTCTTCCCATTTTTTTTGGGTGCGGGCCCGGGCTGGTTCGGGCACCACACAAAACGCCCACCAAGTGGTGGGAGGTGCCCGGGGGTGCTCCGAAGTCGCTCCAAGTCGCATGTGCCCGTTTCCCCAGGCCTTTTCTCGGGAAATCAGGGTTTCCCCCAGGGGTGTGGGCGGACTTCCCGGTTTTATCGGGGTGAAGTCCCGGGGTTGGGCGTCCGAAGAGCACTGGCAGGGGGGAGCGCGTATCTCGGTCAGGTGTGTTGCGGTATTGGAGGATGGCACGTTGAAACCTGTCCGTGTTAGGGTTCCCTCTGTGCCATTATTGTCTGCGATCAGCCGTTTGACCGCTTGACTCCAACCCTCTGCACGACAGTTTGCATGAGGGAACGCGACTGAGAGAGCCTGTGATTGACGCCCCAGTTGCGGAGGAATATTGCGGTGGTGGGGGAAACGTGAATTCGGGCGCCGTCCGATGTCAATTCATCGCTGATTCCGTAGGTGACGAATATTCGGCTTTAGGGCAGTGAGGGAGTCCAGCAGCTCCATGTGCTGCCTCCTCTACAATGGGCCAGTTGCTGTACCTGTCCACTGAAAACCAAGTAGTTGTGGCCTTTGTACTGGAAGTAGTCTGCCACGATACACTGGAAGGGGTAGGGCTGGGTCCATTGGAGGGGTAGGAGGAGCACTTGGCTGAGACGGTGCCATGCGGTTGCAGGACTGGCAACGGGAACCGCATTTCGGTGATGGCTGGGGTCATGCCCAGGCCAGAAGAAGGGGGCCCTCAGCTCTGAGCACATTTGGGGGAGACCCCCCTGGTGGGCAGAGTGGAGGGAACGGAGTACCTGATCCCGGAGTGACGGGGGTATGATGACGCGATCGTGGTACAATATGACTCCGTCAAAAGTGGTAGAGGGGTCACGGGAATTGATGGTAGGGGCGGAGATCTGAGGCAAGCAAAGCCTTGTCATCCGGAAAAACCATCCTCAATGGTATTTGCTCAGTGCTATCATGGTAAAGGGGGCACTGTTGGTGGCCAGGGGGATGTCGTCCCACGTGAAAAGATTTGATGACTTCTGTGGGGGTCGGGTCATTTTTGGGAGCAGACTTGATTTGGGGCTCTCCTGCCCATGGGTGCGAATGGCAGAAAGGAAGAACTGTGTAGTTGGGGGATGGGGGGGAATCGGGGGGGGGAGACACCGAGGCCATGTCATCAGGGAGGGTCAAAGGCAGTGGGGGTCACTTACGGGCTTGCGGGAGAGAAAGGCGTCCCCGCGGCGGCGTGGCGTAGGCCTGGGATGTGGGGCAATGCGGAAGCGATAGCGCAGCGACTTTTCCTTAAGGTTTCGTAGGGGGGGGGGTTTGGGGGTCATCAAGGCAGCGGTCGCCAAAGGTCTTCAGTAGGGGTTTATGGTCTACCGCCACGATGAGGTCTGAACAAAACCCAAGGGTGAAAATGACGGGCTTGTCAAGTGCATCGACCCCCGCAAGGGCTTCACCCTCAATTGGCGCATAGCGGGATTCGGCTCCAGAGGTGAACCGGCTTCCAACCAGGGTGATTCTCCAGCCTGTTTTGCAGCAGAATGGCTTTGAGGACGTGCGGAGCAATGCTTCTGGAAGAGCCAAACCCAATGCCGTCTTTGCTCCAGTCAGTTGCGAGGCAGGTAGGCCTTGCTTTGTCGAAAAATCTCGACCCCTTGATGGATTTCGCCGAGGATGAGGGCCTAGATTCCTCAAAGAGGGGGGTTTCAAGCCCCGGGGTCCAGTCAAATCGGGTGTTGGGTTTCAGTAGATCTCGAAATCCTGCATTCGCTGGGCTGAGGAAAAGGCGTAGGATACCTGAATTGATGAGGCCAAAACCAACTCCTGACGTCTGTGATGCTCTTGGGGTCGGGAAGTGCTGGATGGCCTCCAGGTAGCGTGCGCGGGGCGCACTGTGGTCGGTGTTATCTCAAAGCCAGCAAATTCCACTGTGTCTTTGCCAAACTGGAATTTCGAGGGGTTCAAGTTGATGCCATGGTTGCCACAAGTGTCAACCATTTCACCGCCTGGAAGAACGATTCCTCGAGCGAGCTTGACCACATGAGTGTATCGTCCCCCGCCTTTGTCTTTTGAGGGAAAATCGGAGACGATTTCGTCGAAGCGACGACTGTAGCCCCTCACCGGAGGAGATGTAGCCCGTGGAGCGACGCAATAAACGGTATCGGCCCCAAGGTGTTGATGAACGTCGTTAGGTGTTCTATCGGCTTCAAACAAGGGCAAATGCTGTGGTAGCCGTTCCAGGCACAAACACTGTCTTCTTCCCTGTGCGGGGGACTTTACGAGCTTGATGGAAGGGGGATTGGGTTGTGATGTGTTTCCCGTGTGGCGTACCGGTTCAGGGGTTGAGGTCCACTGTGCGTCGTGGTTTGCCAGATTTCTTCGGACAGATGACCATCTTGTGGCACCAGGTGACTGGGTGCCAACAGGGATTGGCTCAATGACGCCCAAGCGCACACCCCGATAGAGGCCAGCCTTGACTTCGTCCTGCCAGTGGATGGGGACTGGGATGGGGGTGTGGTGAGCCACAGGGCGGGCATCTGGGTCAACCATGAGGCGTAGGGGTGGTCCCGACATCTTTGGAGGGGCTGATGTTCACAAATGTTGAAGGAGCGGGAGCTGAGTAGTCAAGCAGCCATTTCTCCAGACGTTCCCTGTTCTCCTCAGTGGCGGGGAAGGGAGGGAGGTTGGGGTGGGTGCGGGGGTTGGGTCGTGGACCAAGTTTGCAACCCTTTCTGTGTCGGGGGAGGGGAAATCTCCAGAGGTGTTGATGCTTGGCCGCCGATGGTTGGGAAGTGGGGGGGATCATCCGAGGGGGGACACATGCCTGTTTGCTCAGGAACAGTTTTGTCGGTGGATGTGGTGAAATACACCATCTGATGTGTCCCCCAGCAACGTTTTGGATGGGGATGGTGGGCCTGGATATCGTAGAGCAATGGCCCCAATGATGTCAATCGTTGCGCGTTCGCTGCCGTCATCTTCATGTTGACGGGCAATAGGGGGTCGTCGGCTGAGTCCCATCTTGGTCAAGGGCCGTCCTGCCAGGCATGACTGGGAAACCCGTGTCTGCCATCGCTGGGTAGTGACAGGCCTGGTAGGGGCGGGTAGGGAAGTGGGAAAGCCGAAGGGATTGGGCGTCCGAGGGCACAGCGTGGACGATGACCCTCGATAAAGGGGTTGGGGGGCAGAGGCTCGTTTCTCCCATCCCTTTGGGCAGAATTTCGTTGTACACGTGGTGGTCGGGGAACAGAGAGGGTGTGGAACTGGGACTGCCATGTCGGTGCGCAGAGGCTGTCAAAACCAGCAGTATGTCGTCCAGGGGGGACGCTGCACGGGATTGGGGGGGGACTTCGCGGCAAAATTGTCGGCAAACGCTGGCGAAGTGGGGCTATGCTGCACTTAGTGCATTTTTGTCGGGGGCGGGGCACTTTTTAGCGCTCCTTCCTGCTGTTGCCATGTCCGGGGACTTGCACAGTAGCCACAAGGGGGGTCGAGCCTTGCTGTCGTTGGGGTTGTTACGCAGTTTTTCCTGCGCCGGGGGCTTTTTTGTCCCCGGGTAACGGTGGTTGGGACCGCCCCAACGAAAGGCGACGGGCAGACCTTTGCCGCTCTCTTTGGCCCCCACGAAGCGAAGCGCGTCCTCCAGGGACGTCTTGTTGGATTCCCAAGGTTCCAGTCAATGCCCTTTTTTTTTTCAGCCCACAAATGAGGACGTCCTGATCATGGGCTCACTGTATCCACTTTGGCATTGCATGTGTCAGGGGGAAAATCCACCCTGTAGTTGCAAACGCCTGCCTGTCCTCGGGAAAACGACACGAAAGCTCTGAGGGGTTTTCATGGGGGTTTCCTTTGTCGCTTTGCGTAGCTGGAGGGGGCCGACCTGATGTTTTCCGGGCCCGAACTGCCCAAATGATTTGATTTTCCCCCAAACAGTGTTTCATCACTGCGGGACATGGCGCCGAATGCCCGGGTCAGGTTTTTGGGGGTCTTCATGAGCCTCGAGCAGCGGGAAGACCCGTCGGACCATGAGGGGTTTTGCCTTTTAGTCAGCCCACCTTGGAGAAAGAGGCCCAAACCCTCGCCGTCCAGCTGCTGACACAGTTGGGGCCGGCTTTCCCCCCCTTGGCTGCCGTGTGTGGAGTGGCGCAGGAGTGCGTGTGCGTGGGCGTGGAGGTTCACGGGCATTGACACACTTTGGTGTGGCCGCGGGCCAGAAGCATCGCATCCCGGGGGGCAGGGCAGTTTTTTCACCATGTTGAATTTGTTTCACATAAAAAATATCACCATTTGTGTTGGGAAAAAAAAACAGAAATTTATTTAGTTCAAACCACACAATGGAAAAAAAAGTAACAGCAATGACAGGAATAAAGATGGGTTACATCGAGATATGATGACGGGGGGGTACTGAAAAAAGGAAAGAGAACAATTGATATAATGAAGAGAGGTAGAAGGGGTGGGCATACGCACTAATACTAGGGAAAGGGAAAAGATTTCCTCTAAAAAATTTATTAGAAAGAATATGATCACCATTATTTACACATTATACGCAGCATTCGCACCCCGCAATATGCCACACACAACACACACAAAAAACCACACGCTCCCCCCCTCCCCATAAAATCCCCCCCACCCACCCCCACACACCTCACCCCCCCCCCCCCCCCCCCCCCCCTACCTAATACCACCCAACCACCCCTCCCCCCCCCCCCAACACAATTGGTAGAAAGACATGAATTTACAAGAAATTCAAAAAATCAATAAACCAAAAATAAGACTATTCTTTTTATATGGAGGATAATGGGAATAAAAAACTTATGGATTTTTTCATCCCAGCCCCCCGTGTGAAAAGCTTTTTGTAAAAAAAAACATGTTCCCACCGGCACCAGGCCTACTCTTACGAAAACGGAACAGGATTTACCATGTGGCAAGATGTTTGCTGCTTTTACCCCTGGGGCCTCGGTTTATTGTCTCACCCAGAGGACTTGAGGGAAAGTTGATTCACCTGAGTTGACCCCGGGAGAAAAAATCCCTTGGGCCGGGAATAAAACCCGGGGTCGCAAATGCGAGCCAATGTTTTGACCCACGGGGTACCCCGTCCCCGGGTTTTATATGATGTGATGATGATGATGATGAGATGATGGATGATATGATGATTATTATACATGTGCAAATGTGAGTCCCATTTAAGGGGGCACAGCAGAGGGGGGGGGGGGGGGGGAACCCCAAATTTCATGCCACCCCTAAAGGGAAAAAATCCGAAACACCCCCTGGGGTCCTGTCTGGCGGTGGCAGTGAAACAGTATCTCACCCCCCCTACCCCCCTCTGTCAGTCATTGAAATGGGCTCTGAGAAACAATGGGCCCAAATTCGGGAGGGCTCCGTGCTTTAAAAAGTGTAACTTCTCTTACCCCTTTAGTCTTAGCCCCAACCCCCCCCCCCCCCCCCCCCCCCCCCCCCCGATTTGCTGGGGGAAAATTTCCTTCCCCCCACCCCCTCAACCCCAACAGGGTATCCCCAAAAGGGGGTTTCTGGATTTACACACAGTAGATTTCCATCACCTGTGATCACTAATTGTACCATTTTCAAACTCAAGCCATCAGGCTAACGTAACAGGTAGAACCCCCGCTAAGGTGGAAGTAATTTTTGTGCTGGTATGTATTTCCAAGGGGGAAAAAAAAAGCATGTGTGCCTGACCGATTTCTGATGGAAAAAAAATCTGGGGGCAGTTTTTTTTTTTTAGAGGACCGAATGCAAAAGGGGGTTTAAACACACTGATACTGAAATCGATAGGTAATGCCCAAAGGGACTGAAAAAGACTTAAAGATTGAAAAAAATAAAGACCCCTTTCAAATATATTTTTTTACTTTAAGCAACAAAAAATGAAACACCCGCAAAACAATAATAAAGATCATAATTTTATCATTCATATTTTTTTGATTTTAATGTTACTGTGTCCCTTGGTCTGTGATGAGAAAATTGTTATTTTACATTATATAAATATACAACACATTTTAAATTTTAATAATATTTAAATATATATATTTTATATATAAAAAAAAAAAAATTATATATAATTAAAAATATATTTTATTCACATAGCAAAATTATTTCTCTTTAGTCATTAAAGTTCAAGCGTTGCTTTAGCAATCACAAAACCCTTCACCCAAATCGAACAACACACCCCACAACACAAACACCAAACCCACACCACACAACAACACACCACACCACCACACACACAACCAAAAACTTATTTGCAAAAACACAACCACTCACCCAATCAACACAACACACACACACACCAAAAAACACACACACACACAACACAACACAACAACACAACCAAAACCAAAAATGCTCATTAACAATCACAAACCACTGACACCCAATCAAAAAAAAAAACACAAAAAAAAATGTCATTTTTGCAATCGCAGACCCATCACCCCCCCAATAACACAAACACACACAACAAAAAGTGCTATTTAGCAATCAAAAAATTTCACCCCCAAAATAAACACACCCCTTCCCTGGTGTTACAGATTCGGGCAGTCCCAACCCGGTTTTACCCCCGTAGGGACCCCACAAGCGGGGGTACCCCCACCCGGTCAGCCCTCTCAGTACACACACCTCTCAGTACAAAAGCCCTTAGTACCCAGCCCCGCCCAGTACCCGGGCCCCCCCCCCGAGCAGTACACTCCGCGGCCCCGACGCGACGTACACCATACAACAGGACCCGGAACCCCCGCCACCCCCCCCACCACCCCCACCGCCATGCGCTCCCGCGTCCCCCCATACAGGCTGCCAGTACGACCAAGCCAGGGCTACACCACAGCCCCCTAACACTAAAGGGGACCTCGACCGTACACCAGGGGAGGCCCGTACGACACCACACCCACCACCCCCCGGCCCCACCACCCAGTCTTACGATGCCCACGGCAGTACACCGACCCCGCGGGCTACGCCACCCCCGGGCATTACCACAGGGGCCAGTACGACCTTCGGACAGTAGCGCTGCCACTGCCGACACGCCCAACAGTACGCGCCACCCAAACCGGTCAGTACACGGGGCTGCCCCCAGTCAGCACGGGGCCAGTACAGCACGGCTAGGCCCGGGGCGAACCAGGGCCCTCGGCACGACCTCGGGGGCGACCCAGTGGGGGGGTCAGTACGGGCCACCACACCATGCGGCGCAGGGAAAAACCCCATACCCCCCGGCCGACCCGTAACAGGGGGGGGGTTTTCCCCCGGGGACCAGTCAGCCTACCCCAGCAGCCCACCCCCCCAGAGGTACCACAGCGGCGGCTAAACCCCCCAGGTTTGGGCCTACAGCTACGGAACCACCGCTGTGCTGCCGGAATACAAGTGCCACTGCCAAGCCTGGGGGAGCGAGCAGTAGGTATGCAGCCCCCCCCCCCCCCTGCTACCGGCCTGCCCTGGAGCCACCCCAAGACTGCAGACACCACCCCCCTTTCCCCCCCCCACCACCGCCGGTCGTCAGCCAGGGGGGGGAGCAGCACCACGCCCAGAGGCTCCCTACCAGCCGCCGCTCGTACAGCAAACCCCTGACGAAAAACAGCAAAAGCAGCAGCAGCAGCAACCCAGAACGGATTTCAGCCAACCCAGGGCCCAAAAACTCCCCACAGCACGCCAGCCCGGGGGTCGTTAGTCTCAGGGTGGGTTTTGGCAGCGACGGCGTGTACGGGAAACAACCCAAACCGGGAAAATATGGGAGTCCAACCGGGGGGCCTCGGGAAACCAGACCCCCCGGCTCGTACAACCCAGCCAAAAGACTCCCTACAGCGCCGGGAAGACCCCCGCGGGGAAAAAGGAGGGGGGTTTTCGGGACAGGGCAGGGCAGGGGTGGTTTTGGGGGCAGCCAGAAAAGAAACTCCTTTAGCAGACCCAGGGGGGGTCGTTCAGCCCGTACAGCACTGGGCGAGGGTAACCGCTCTTACGGGGCAGGTCGGACAAAGGAGGCTTTTTCGCAGAGGCCAAAAACAGAGATTTGGGTGGGAGTGGGGGGAACAAGGGGGACACAGCAGCAGCTCTTTTGGGGCAGAGGCCGTACAGCAAACTCGGAGGCGGGGACCCTTTCAGGAGTGGTAGGGGGGGGGATTTCCCCCCAATGGGACCCGATTGTTCAGACCCGGGCCATTCGAAACCGGGGAGGGGCTCTTTCGACAAACCACCGGGGGAAGGGGATCGTTCGACAGGGGGCCGGGGTCGGGTTCGTCTGACAGTGGGAGGTCGCGGTTCGTTGCGGGGCCGAGGTCGGGGGTATTCGAAGAAAAGGGGGGGGAGGTTTCCCTTTAAAGGGGGCCCACGAGGTGGGGGTCGTCACAGCAGTAGAGGTCGCGGCTCCTTCGAAACCCCGGGGGGCAGAGGCTCTTTCAACCAAGGAGGGGGGGGTCCTTTGACCCCCAGGGTCCTTTGAAACAAAACCCCGGGTCAAGGGGCTGTTTGGAAACAGAAGAGGGAAACGCCCTTCCGGGAAATTTTGAAGGGGGAACCTCCCTTTGACGCGCCGAGGGCCGGGGGGGCATCGGGGAAAAAGCCAAAGGTCGGGCTTTTCAACCCCAAGGTCAGGGGCGAGGTTCGTTTGTTTAGAGGGGCAGGGCGGGGGGCGTTTTCAGGTCGGGGGGGGGGAGGGGAGGCGGCTTCAAAAAACAGGGCCCAGGGGGCTTCAAAAACCACAGGGGGGCCCGGGGGGAAGGGAGGGGGAGGCAGCAGCAAGGTGCGTTTCGCGGGCGAGGGGGGAGGGGGGGGTTTTGGTTCGGCGGCCCCGACTTCAACAAAAGGGAAAAGGGGGAGGAGGGGGGGGGAATTCACGGGGGACGATCAGGGGAAACCGAAACTGGGCCCCCGAGGCGGCGGCGGCTTCTTCAAACCGACGACGCCCCGGGAGGGTTTCAGGGAGGAGGAGGGGGAGGGGGGGGGGTGGGAGAACGGGTCCCCGTTCCCCCGGGGAAAAACCCCCGGGGCCCGGGGGGGCGGGAAATTCCCAAACTTTGGCCGCCGCCCCCCGTGACCCCCAAAGTGATCACGGCACCCCAACCCTCCCAGGCCCGGGAAGGCCCCCATGTTTGGCGCGGCGATGGAAGTTTGGGCGGGCGGCCGCAGCAGGGGGAAAACCTTTTCCCAAGCGCAGGGCAAACCCCCCACCCCCCCCCCGCCCACATGAGGGGAGACAACTCCACGTCCAGGCCCACCAAAGGGAGAGAGAAAAACCCAATCGGCCATCGAGAAAAGGGGGAAATCGCCCCGAAGTGCGGCAAACCTTCAAAGGAATCGGGAACCCCTTTCCCCAACGAAAGTGGGGGGGAAAAACCTGAGGCCCAAGCGGACGCAGCCAAGGCGAGCGCGACCCCTAAGGCCACAACCC
>JASPKP010008601.1:0-2500 GCA_030674155.1 Stramonita haemastoma | reverse complement strand
AGAAAAGAAAATCAATTTGTCTCTGATTGGTGGCAACCCCACTTGCTCTGGTACCGTGGTGACCTCAGATTCCCCTTACATTTCTGTGCCTGTGGCGAGTTTGTGTCAAAGCCTTCGGGATTGGGAGTTTCACGGGAGAAGGTCGTCTAAAGAACGTTGTGGTGGTTACCACACACACACACACACACACACACACACACACACACACACACACACACACACACACACACACACACACACACACAGGTAGAAGTACTACTACTAGCTTTACAGAGTTAACCAGTAGCAGAAAAAAAAAACCCTCTGACCTGACGCACAGCACAACAAGCCAAAATAATTTTTGGAGGAGAAAAAAAACCACACACAAAATCCTCCTCCTCCTCCTCCTCCTCCTCATAGTCATACTCACGCAGGCAGTCCCCCACTCTCCAAATGGTTGGCCATGATGACGTGTTGGCCCAGTACGTCATACTGCCACTGCTTCTGCCCCATCACCCCCGCCAGAACAGATCCCGTGTGGATCCCCACCCGCATGTTAACGTCTTTCCCCGTGTCCTGCCGCACTTTGCTGCCCAGCGTAACAATGCGTTTCAGAATCCACGGAATGAAGGAAAAGAGAGAGAAGGGGGGGGGGGGGGGGGGGGGGGGGGGGGGGGGGGGGGGGGGAGTAGAGGGAAGGGGTGGAAGGAAGGAATGAAGGAAAGAATGAAGGAAAAGAGGGGGAAAAGTAAAGAAGGGTGGAAGGAAGGATGGAATGAAG
This sequence comes from Stramonita haemastoma, assembly GCA_030674155.1. Classification (NCBI taxonomy): domain Eukaryota; kingdom Metazoa; phylum Mollusca; class Gastropoda; order Neogastropoda; family Muricidae; genus Stramonita; species Stramonita haemastoma. The sequence goes on along the minus strand of JASPKP010008601.1, from coordinate 1,740 downwards.
GAAGGAATGAAGGAAAAGAGGGGAAAAGTAAGGAAGGGTGGAAGGAAGGATGGAACGAATGATGGGAGAGAGGGGAAAAGTAAGGAAGGATGGAATGAAGGAATGAAGGAAGAGAGAGGGGAAAAGTAAGGAAGGATGGAATGAATGAATGAATGAAAGAATGAATGAATGAATGAATGAATGAATAAATGAACAGACGAAAGAATGAACGAACGAATGAATGAATAAATGAATAAATGAACGAACGAACGAAAGCATCAATGCATAACCTGACAGACGAACTTACAGCAAGTAAAGTATGAGTAAATCGATGAATGAATAAATGAATAACTAAAATCGTTTTCATCTCCGAAATCGAATCTGGCTACCTTAGTGGTGAATCGTTTTTAACACACACACACACACAAAACACAAACGGTTCAATACGCAAAATCTCACAACTGGTGAACCTCAGAGGTCAAGCCGAGGAATAAAACCCAAATGAAAATTCCCCAATTAATTTGCTATATGGCTACCTTTTTTGTGGGTAAGAAAACAAAACAAAACAAACAAAACACGGTCGCATACTCGAAAATCTCGTCATGATGAGAGCTACCTCTGATGCATGTCGTATTTCTTAATAGAGTTATCTGTCTGTCTGTCTGTCTGTCTGTCTGTCTGTCTGTCTGTGCGTCTGTCTGTCTTTCAACCGAGGGTGCACTCCTGAAGACTTGACAACCAGTTCCCTCCTTTCCCCTCTCTGTTCTGCCTTTCTCAAAATTTGGTTGATTTCTAGGCCTGTACATTCGCTGATGTTGTCCTCCCATCTCTTCCTTGGTCTGCCTCTTTTTCTTCCTCCTTGGACAGTGCCTTGCAGTATTGTTTTTGCAAGTCCTTTTGATCTTGTGACAGGCCCGTACCATTGAAGTTTATGCTTCTTTACGATTGATAGAAGGTTGCTGGATTTTGGAGTTATGAAACAACATACAAAAAAAAAAAAAAACAACCCTAGCCACAACACGCTCTGACCTGATGGCGTGTGACCATGGACATTCCCATGTGGATGGCCAGCACAGCATGGTCCGGCCTGATCTCCACTTTTCTGATGCCACACACACAGTAGTAACAGTCCCCCAGGATCTTGATGCGCTGCTGGTGGTATTTCTGTACACCAGAGAGAGGGAGAGATTTGATTCATTCTTTTCTTTTATATCGAGGATAATGGGATCTATGGGCGCTATATCTTGCAAAAAAACAAATCAAAGCGCTTGTCCTCCCATAGTGGTCAGAACATTACACTCGAAATTTGACGACCCGGGTTCGATTCCCGTTCGAGGAGAATTTTCTCCTGGAGTTAACATCAGTGCTGACTCCACTCTCCATACGTCCTTCAGATAACACTATAAACCGAGGCCCCGTGTGAGGACGCACACAGAACATTTTGCGCACACGTTAAATTCTGTTCCATTTTTCGTAAGAGTAGGCCATTGTGAGCCGGTGGGAACAGATGACAAGATTGACAAAACTGCATACACACGGGGACTGGACGTAAAAAATCACATGAGTGCTCATTTCATTATCCTCGAAATAAAAAAATAAAAGAATGAATGAAATGAATAAAAGCAACAACAGCACAGAAAAGAAAACTGCAATGAACGGTAGACCGGTGGTCTAGAGGTAACGCGCCTGTCAAGAAAGCGAAAAGTCCGGGTCGGAGTGTGCGGTGGTTCGAATCCCGTTTGGGCCCAAAACTTTCCCCCA
>JASPKP010008600.1:10000-11366 GCA_030674155.1 Stramonita haemastoma | reverse complement strand
GATGGACAAAATAAACAAATAAATGTGGGATGACTGGATAGACAGACGGACAAACAGACAAACAGACAAGACAGACAGACAGGCATGCAAACAAGAACATAGATAAAGACAGACTTGAAAATAGATAGACAGACATGCGAACATACATGCGAACATACACACACACACCACACACACACACACACACACACACACACCACACACACACACAACACACACACACACACACACACACACACACACACACACACACAGAAAGACAGACAGACAGACAGAAAGACAAACAGACACAGGGAGGGAGAGACAGACAGACAGACAGAGACAGAGACAGACAGACAGAGACTCACACACATACAAACAAAAACATTAAGTAAATTGCACAGTGCATACATGCTTGCATGCCTGCATGATTGGTTACCAAGACACTTGCATGTGCGTCTGACCAGAACACAAGTCAATCATCCTCATTATTACCTTCAAACCCTCAGTCTTGTCCCCCGCCTTTCTCAGGGTACTTTCCCAGGTCATGAACACCCGACCTCCCACGTTGAATCTCATCTGCTTGTCGCCATCATGGCTGTCGATCATCTCCCTTGTGGTTAAAGAAGCGTGGGGAGTTGTCGTTTCTTCGCTTTTTGCCTGAGGGCTAGTGTCGGTGTGGTCAGAGTTTTTGTCGTGGTCAGTTTTGTCTTGGTGGGAATTCATGATTGGTTAGATTGTGGTTATCGTCTGTTAATTTTGTGGTTGAGAGTTATTTTTTACATTTTTTTGTTGTGGGTCTTTTTTGCTTGGTTTACTTCTTTAGATCCATGTTAAAAGAAGAAAAAAACGGAAAAATAATATGAGGTATTGTTGTAAAAGAAAATTTAGAGTCCAAAAAAACGGTGTAGCTTTTTTTTTACATTATTTTGTTGTGGGTCTTTTTTGTCTGGTTTACTTGTTTAGACCCATGCTAAAGAACAGACAAGAAACAGAAAAAAAATGTGAGATTTTATTGTAAAGAAAATTTAGAATCCAAAAACTATTGTATCTTTGTAATATTTTTTCAATAATTTGGTGTCCTCTGCTAGCGTGTGAGCTTGGCTAAAGGTTGATGTCTAAACTTTCGTGTGTCCTTTTTTTAAAAAAATATTTTGTTTCATACTTTTGAGGAGGTTTTGCTGAAAGAAGTTTTGTGACTTTTTGTTGTTGTTGTTGCTTTTTAAAGTATCCTTTGTTCCGTATTTTTGTGAAAGTTTTTATGTGTTTTGTGTTTTATTTTTAAAGTATCCTATGTGTCATACTTTTGGTCAGAAGTTTCTGAATTTGTAACCTTTAATTTTCGCTTACTATATATGTATGTGGCATACAAAAAAGTGTTGTGGTT
>JASPKP010008598.1:0-11368 GCA_030674155.1 Stramonita haemastoma | reverse complement strand
CTTTGGGAAAACTTGCTCTCCCTCCCCCCCGGGCACTTATGCAGCTTTTGAATTTTGTTTGAAATTTTTTTTAAAGGGCCCCCCCCCGCCCCTACCCTCTTTTCCTTAACATTTTTTTAAAATTTATATTTTGAGGTTTTTGTTGCCTGTTTCACACCCCAGTGTCTTCGCGGTGGTGTGGGGGGGGGGGGGGGGGGGGTGCTCGGTGGTGTGTGGTGGTGTTTTTGGGGGGGGGTGAAACGCGCACGGTACCTTTTTTGTTCTTTGTGCATAATTTGTGCAAAATTTGTGCGTAAACTGTACACATACTCATGTGAAAGTATGCTTCTTCAGAAAAGGGAAGAAAAAGAAGGCCTAAGTAAAGGCATTTAAAATTTTTTAAAACCCCAGTTCCCACCCTTTTTTTCAATGTAAAGGCTTCAGAAAGGGAAAAAACAAATCCTGAAGTGTCAACAACTCGTCATGGGAGGGAAAAAAAAAAAGAATTGGGGGCTGAAAAGGATGTGTCGGGTGATGTGGTGTGGGGTAGAGAGGGGGGACTTGTGTGCGGATGAGGTGGTTGGGGGGGGGGGAGAGGGAGGGCAGGGGTGTGTGAATTGGTCTTTGTATTGTTAAACAGCGGGGAACGGGTGATGTCTGTCCTCCCCCTTTTCTTGCCCTTTCACTGTTTCCCCTATCTTTGGGTCTCCCCCCTCCCTTTCACCACCACCACCACCCCCACCCCCACCATCATCTCTCATCATATATCATCTCACATCATCCCCCCAACAAATATGATCATAAGTCTGTCTGTCTGTCTGTCTGTCTGTCGTCGTCTCTCTGTTACTCCTCTCTCCTCTCTTTTCCCCTCTCTTCTCCCTCTCTCTCTCTCTCTCTCTCTCTCCCCCCTCCCTCTCTCTCTCTCCCCCCCCCTCTTCCCCCCTCCCCCCCCCCACCTTCTCTCTCTCTCTCCCCCCTCCCTCTCTCTCTCTCTCTCCTTCTCCCCTCTCTCTTCTCTCCCCCCCCCTCTCTTCTCTCTCCCCCCCCTCTCCCTCCCTCCCCCACCTCTCCTCTCTCTCCTCTCCCTCCCCCCCTCTCCTCTCTCTCTTCTCTCTCTCTCTCTCTCTCCTCCCTCCCTCCCTCCTCTCCTCCTCTCCTCTCTCTTCTCTCTCTCCTCTCTCTCCTCTCTCTCTCCCCTCTCTCTTCCCTCTCTCTTTCTCTCTCTCTCTCCTCTTTTCCCCCCCCTAAATTGATTGCGGGGGGATAAAAACGGGTGTTTATGGATCAATGACTTTGTAGAAAAAGTCTTTGTATTTTTTCCAAAAATAATAAATGTTTAAACAGCGTCTGATCTTTGGGAGTCTAGACTTTTTCTTATGGCAGTCACGCTTGTTGTCAGTGGAATTCCCTGATACGTTTGGGACACGGGCAATTCTAATTTATTGCGTGAGAGGGGTGATTTTTTTTATTTAAAACCTTTGCCCATTAAAAACCACATAATTTAACCAGCTGTAGAACTGGGATATCTTAGGGCTAAAAAGATCTCGAAACCAAGCTTTTTTATATATGTACTAAACCTCATTATGTACCAGTGAAGAGCTGCATACTTGATAAAAAATGCCGCGGGGACAGAACTTTTTCCATGGGGAAATATTTTTCACACATTCATCATTTTGCACCACGGGGGAGAACTGAAAATTGCCTGCAAAACCCATATTATTTTAAAATCCTTTAACGAGCTAAGTAGGGGGCCTCAAACTACTCTTGTAAAGCACCAAATGGCAGTACAATCCATTTGTCGTCGCAAGGAGACCCCTTTATAAACTTGTCGTTGTGTGTTAAATTTGTACCACAAACATTTTTACCAAACCCCTTTTAATGATTGATTTGATTTCTTTTTCAAGGGCCCCTGTTGACGGGGTTTTTTTGGAATGCCACCATGATTGTTGATGTTCCCGTGATCAACAGGAGTTAGCCAATCCAAAAACCCCTTTTTGTTCAGTCTCAAAGGTGCCAATTTTACGTCCCATTACTCGACGTATGGCTGAGACGTTTAAAAGGGGTGGTCATCTGGGTTTAATTTGAATGCAAGGCTCCAATGTTTGGTTTGATTCCCCAGCCGCTTCACAAGTCAATATTACGTTTGAGGAAGGCCCAGAACAGCATTTTTTGTCCAGTAAAATGTTTAGTCGATCGATAAGAAAATCGCCTTTTGTGGGGTGGGTTTTCACCCTGCTGCGACAATGTTTGTTTTTATGCCTTCTGGAATTTGGAGAAGGGTTTGGGTTTTTTTTCCTTTTTTTTTTTTTGGGGGGGGGGGGTTTTTTTGTCTTTTTTTGCTATTAGGGATTTCTTTCCTTTTTTTTCCCTTTTTAAAAAATCGTAATTGCGTAAAAGGAACTTTATAGGTTTTTCCCCCCCCCTTTTTTTCTTTAAGTAATGTTTACTCATAGAATCACAGAACGAAATCACAAATGTAACCCTTGGGTTTTGTATAAACAGATTCCAAAACTTTTTCCAAGGGTTGTAGTGGGTAAAGAAACATGTGCTTTTTTATATTTATCCAGCCCTTGAGACCGCCCTTCACAACCTTTTTAAACACAGCCTGATATCACAGGATCAGAAGAGAAGAGAGAAGGAGAGAAGAGAGAGAGAGAGAGAGGAAAGAGAGAGAGGAGAGAAGGGGAGAGAGAGAGAGATGAACAAGATTTATATTTAGGCCCGCACCCCGAGGAACCGAGAGGGAGAGGAGAGAGAATGTGAACAAAGCAAAAACCAAAACACTCTAAACCAACAACACCCCAAAGGGGTTTAAGGGGCCCTTCCACCAATAACAGACCACCAGGGGGGGTGGGGGGGGGTTCTTCTTTTTTTTGTGCACTCTTGACAAAAAGTGACGTGTTCTGCTTGAGTGCAAATGAACCAATCACTGCTGGTGTTTAGTGCCTCTGGTCCGGAAAGGCCATGATCAGCAAACACCATCTCTCCTCTCTCTCCCCTCTCTCTCTCTCTCTCTCTCTCTTTCTCCCCTCTCTCTCTCTTCTCTCTCTCTCCTCTCTCTCTCTCTCTCTCTGGTTTTTGCTCTCTTTTTTCTTTTGCCCTGTTGTCTGTCTCTGTCTTTTTGTCTGTCTGTCTCTGTCTGTCTGTCTCTCTCTCTCTCTCTCTCTCCCTTTCCTCTCTCTTCTCCCCTCCCCCTCTCTCTCTTCTCCTCTCTCTCTCTCCCTCCTCCCCCCCTCTCTTTTCCCCTCTCCTCTCTCTCTCTGTTGCCTCTGTCTCTCCCTCTCTCCCTCCCCCCCTCCTCTTCTCCCTCTCTCTCTCTCTCTCTCTCTCTCCTCTCTCTCTCTCTCTCTCTCTCTCTCTCTCTTCTGTTTTCCCTCCACTTCCTTACTTCTCCACCCACCCACCCCCCCTTCCTCCTGACAAACTGTTTATCGACTGAGTGCCGGGAAAGTATCGACCCGGGAGAAAGGTTTGGAGAGATAAGGATCGGAGATGGGGGGGGGGGAGGGGGGAGTTTTGGAGGAGGTGAAACTTGTTTTTTGGGTGGGGGGGGGCCGGGGGGGGGCTGGGGGGGGCTTAAAATTTGTTTCCTTTTTATGGCCATGGGGGGGTTTTCATCCCTCAGCATGCTGTGGCGCGCGCGCGCGTACTTAACACTCGTAACATGCAGCATGCACAATTTATAAGCATAGTTGCCCTGCAAATTTTTTTGAAAGAATGGTTGATTAGTAGTGGATTTTTTGGGGGTGTTTTCGTATGGCCGCGCCTTTTCTCTTTTGGGGATGTTTTCACAGACTCCTCCCCTCTCTCTCTCTCCCTCTCTCTCTCTCTCTCCCCCTCTCATCCCCCCCCTTCTCTCTCTCTCTCCTCTCTCTCTCTCCCCCTCACCACCCCCACCCCCACCCCCCCACCACGACCACCCCCACACCACAAAACACACCACACACACAAAGGGAGACAGAGAACAGGAGAAATATTAAAAAAAATTAGTGTCCAAGACAAGACAGCGGAAGAAAAAAAAGGGGAGTGAATGAGAGATGAAGAGAAAACACACCCTATGGAATACATGAAAGGGGAAACTGTTGAAAACTTTATCAAAAAAAAATTTGGGAGGATGCTTTTTGTCGCCACTGTCCACACTTTACACTACAGCTTTAAAACGCTGCTGAATGAACACTGCATTTAAATTTTGCGACTGCAACGGATGTTTTACCAAAGGGGTTTTTCTCTTTTTTTGGGCGCCTCTCTCTCTCCTCTCTCCTCTCTCTCTCCTCTCTTCTCTCCCCCTTCTCTCTCTCCTCCCTCTCTTCCTCTCTCTCTCTCTCCTCCCAAATCTTACCAAAGTTTGGATGTTTTTTTAAAAAGTTTTTGCATCTTTCCATTTTTGCCCCCAAAAGTGTATTGTGGCCTAAGGCTATGTATATTAAACATTTTATGTTCATTCTTCCTCTCTTCTCTCTCTCTCTCTCTCTCCCCTCTCTCTCTCTCTCTCTTCTCTCTCCTCTCTCTCTCTCTCTTTTTTTTTTAGGGGGCCTGCTTTTTTGTCATTTGTCTGTCCGATTTTTTTTTCTTCTCCTCTTTCGCTTTTTTTCTCGAACTAATTTTTCGTTTGACCTCAGTTGACGGCTTTTCCATACACAACCCCGCATACTATTTCATAACACCCCTGATCTCTCTCTCTCTCTCTTTTCTCTCTCCCCCCCTCTCTCTCCTCTTCTCTCTCTCTCTTTTCCCCCTCTCCCCTCTCTCTCTCTCTTTTCGTTCTTGTACTTTGATCCCTTTGTAAAAGGCGAAATCATAACAATAAAATATTTGTTTTTCCTCTTTCTCCTCTATTTCTGTGTACGTGCGTGTGAGTGTGGGTTCACCTGGGGTGTGAGATGCATTCATCGTCTTCTTCATTTTGCTCCTGTCAAAGCAAAAGTTTTTCTCCAGCTAGAAGTAGGAGAAAGATTTTGGGATTCCCCCTCAGTTATTGCAACAGTGACACCACGCTGTAAGAAAAAAAATCAGGCCCAAAAAAAGTTTCTTTTTAAGAAAAAAAAAAAAAAGGAGTAAACAAAAGATGGGTTTTTCCTAGCCGCTTGCTCCAGTGAAAAACGTTGAAAATAATGTAGAGACTTCCATATTTGTGCAAAAAAAAAACTTTGTTAACAAAGTAAATCGTTTTTTTTATTAGCATATTCCTTTTAACAACTTTTTTTAATGGATCTGTCCCCAGTCAAGTTTGCTGAACCAACAAAATACACCAAAAAGAGTAAAAGTTTTTTGGTGGGTTGAAACTTTTGATTTAATAAACACGCTACATAAAAGGGCAGACAACGATACAGCAGGGAATTTTGCTTTGACCTTTCAGTTTTTTTTCATAGAAAAAGACATTTAAAAAGCGAAGCAAAATTGGAACGATTCAATGTGCCCCGGGGGGATGCCAGGGTTCTGTTGTATATCATCCCCACCTTCTGGGAAAATTCTTTGCAAAAAATTCCCTCTTTTTTGTCCCTCCTTGTGCCCCCTTCCTTTTTTCGTGTCCCCCCTTCTTGTCTATTTTTCTGCCTTCTTGGGCCATTCCTCTGGCTTTTTTCCCCGAAAACTTAAAAGATAACATTTCTCTCCCCCTGAAGTCGGACGTGCTGGGCTTGACTCGGTGGCTTTAATGGTAGTGTGACCATTTTCGTCCTTTTACGATTTTTTTTTTGACATTGATAAGAACAAGGGGTCCCGCAAATAAAAAGTAAATGATTAACCATTGTCGATCAAAGGAATGGGACTATTTTTTTTAAAAAAGAGGGTGGGGGGGGAGGAATTTTCATCCCTGTGGGTTTTTTCCTAAAAAAAAATTAAAATAAAAATAAAAAAATGGAGAGAGAGAGAAATGGCGTAGATATTGATGAAGCAAGAAGGCTACTTCTAATTTTGGGGGGTTGTTGACTGTATTCAAAGCCCAACGGAGCGGGTTTTTCCAAGTTAGGGGCCACCAGGAACTTTGACTATTTATTTTTCCGGGTGCAATCTTTTCCGCTGGTCAAAAAATAACCTTAAAAAGACGGGGAAAAGGGGGAAAAAAATCACCCAAGGTTTCTGAAACGAAAGCCACTAAAAGACATGAAAAAAAATCCCACCTGGTTACTCCCCAATTTTTTCTCTTTATGGGTTACCCAAGGGGAAGGGGGAGTTTTCAGAATATTTCGTTTGAAGAAAAAGGGGGAGATGAGGTGGCTGAAAGAGATTAAGGCGGGAAAGCGGGGACAGGGGGGTGGAAAGTGTGGATTTTTTGGGAAAAAGGAAAGGGATTTGCTAGCTGTTTTTTCCCCCCTGCAGATTTTTAAAAAGAACTCTCTCTCTCTCTCTCTCTTCTCTTCTCTCTCTCTTTTCTCTCCCCCCCTCTCTCTCTCTCCCCTCCCTCTCTCCCCTCTCTCTCTTCTCTCTCTCTTTCGAATTCGTTTTATTTTTTTTATTTTTCGGGCTTTTTTTTCTCTCATTTTCTGTTCAGTTGGTTTGTTTGCAGGATACAAAGGAAGGGTAACAGTATTCCAGATCTGGAAAATCGTGATCCCCCCCCCCCCCCTACACACACAGGCTCTGTATGTGCGTCTCTCAGTTTTCTTTTTTGAGTACTCTTTATTTCCCTCTCTCTCTCCTCTTTCTCTCTCTTTTCACTCGTCTGGTCTGTCTCTCCTAAAGTAAAATTTTTTTTGGTTTTTTTAATATATATAATAAAATTTAAAATAAAAATTTATATATATATATAATAATTTTTATTTTCATATATATTGGACGGGGATGTCACAAGTCGAAAGGACTTGCCCAAAAAAAAATACTGCAAGGCACTATCCCCGGGGGAAGAAAAAGAGGCAGACCAAGGGAAGAGATGGGAGGACAACATCAGCGAAGGGAAAAGGCCTGAACTCGGCCCAATTTTGGAAAGGCAAACAGAGAGAGCATGGAGGGAATGGTTGTCAAGTCTTCGGGGGTGCCCCCCCCGGCCCGCCAACGGGGGATAGGAAAATAAAATAAATTTTGAAATGAAATTTTAAAATATGACACATATACTCGAGAAATATATATTATTTGTATACTATATAAAATGAAATGTATGTATGTATTTTGGTGTTATATAATATATTTTTATATATTTTATTTATATATATATTTTAAATATATATATAAAAATATAATATTTTATATTTTTTAAAAATGTTATGAGTTGTGGAAAACAAGCCCCCTTTTTTTTAAAAAAGGTGATGCGAAATCAGGGTTTTTAAATTTTAAAGCGTCGACACTTTTTGTTTGTTTTGTATCCTTTAACCTAGGGCAATAGCACACATTTAAAACGATGCCCCCCTTTAAGGACCAATCAGCCACGATCCCTTTTAGAGACTGGAAAATGGAAAGTTTGGCCCCCGGGAAAGGAAGACAGGCAGAAAGGATCCATCAACGGAATTGGCTAACAGAAGACAATTGATTAGTCAACACTGAAGTCAAGAAAGGAAAAAATCGATCTGAAAGGGAAACCCAAAGAGAGAGAGAGAGAGAGAGGGGAGGGAAAAGGAGAGAGAGAGGAGAGAGAGGGGGAAAAAAAAAGGGGGGAAATTTATCAAAGAAGACTGCAGTAAAATTTGGGAAAAGTGTTTGATTGTCCAAAACCCTTTAAAACCAAGAGGAAAAAAAGGGGGATATTACAAATCAAGACCGGGTTTATAAAAAAAAAAAATGAAATAAAGGGCGTTACAATAAAACTGGACTGGTAAGAAAGGTTTGAAGCACACACACAAAAAAAAAAACCAACTAAGGTCAGCCAATTTGGAACAAAAAAGTAAATGATGGATCAAAAAAGGGGGAACCAGAAAAAACCCAAACATATCAAGTTAATCTGAACCCAAAAAATAGATTTAGTTTTGGCTTAAACGAAAAAATTTTGGAAAACGTATTGGTGTTCTGTTAGTAGTAACTTCAGTTTATTGATTAAAAAAAAAAAAAGAATAAAATATAATAATATTCGTCACAAAAACAGGACCAGACTACAAAACAGACTCTGAATCTTGGTGAATTTCTATATAAATTTACACCGAGTTTTTTGGTTTATAACCTTCTAATATTTTCCCTGTAAAAAAAAAAAAAAGCAAAAACCCAAAGAGCTTTTTGTGTGTTTTTTTTTTTTTTTGGGGGGGGGGGGGTGTCAGCAAAAGTGCATTGCAAAGTAGTAATGTGCCCCTGCACGCTTTTTGCGTACCTCGCTGCACAAAACTGCGTGCCGGCCCCATGCACACACCACACACACATTCACATTAAGTGAACAGACGTAAAATTGAACACACACACACACACACAACACACACACACACACCACACACAACACAAAAAACACAAAACCCCACAAAAAACCAAAAACTTAATGTTTCCCGGAACAAGCGACCCAGTGAAAGAAAAGAAGATACATTTGGGGGTTGTCACGAAAGAAAAGTCAGCAGCACCGAAACCCTTTTAGAGAGCACCCCTTTACCAGCAAAGTTAGTAGGAGGTTGGGAACGAAACCCCAAAACAAACAAGAACTCAGCTAAAACCAACATGCTTTTTTTCGGTGACAGCCCCTCGGGCCCTTTTTTAAACCCACTTTTCGGTCTCTGTATTTTGTGTAAGCTCTGTCATCATTCCCCCGCAAACCCTTTTTAAAAAGACAACCCCTTTTGCCATTTCGGCAGTTGGATTCTCCTGCCTCTGTTTGTCTGTCTGTTTTCTGCCCCTTTCTCTGCCCTCTCTCTTCTCTCTCTCTCTCCCCTCTTTTCCCCTTCTTCTCTCTTCTCCCCTTTTCCTCTCTCTCTCTCTCTTTTCCCCTCTCTCTCTCTATTCTTCTCTCTCTCTCTCTCTCCTCTCTTCTCTCTCTCTCTCTCTCTTCCCCTCTCTCTTTTCCTTTCCCCCCTCTCTTCCCCTCTCTCCCCTTCCCCTCTCTCCATACCCAGAAGAGAAATGAACATGGGAAACTCCCAATTCAATGTCGAAAAACAACCCCACGATGCCCAAAAAACTTCGTTCCCCAAACCCTGTTGGTTTTTGCCCCGGTTGCTATCGGGTTTGAAATTTGTAGACTGGTGCGTGCATGTTTTTTTTTCATTTGCCTTGATGTTTTGGTAAACCTTTACGTATCGCTATGATGTTTTTTTGTTTTTTTTTTTCCTTTGTAAAATGCACTTCCCTTATAAAAGGGAAACATGTCTTTGTATGAATAAACATTCCGAACTCTGTGTCTGTCCCTTTCTGTGTGTGGTGGGGTGTGTGTGTGTGTGTGTGTGTTTTTTGGGTGTTCTCTCTCTCTCCTCTCTCTCTCTCTTTTCCTCCCCTCTCTCTCTCTCTCTCCCTTCTCTCCCCTCTCTCTCCTCTCTCATTCCCCCCCCCTTTTCCTCTCTTTTCCCCCTCTCCCTACCTCTCACTCTGTGCGTGGTGTTTTTTCTCTCTCTCTTTCTGCCAGTCCCCTGTCTCTTCTCTTCCGTCGCCTTGCCCCCGGGTTCTCCACCCTTTCTATCGGTACAAGGGGGGGGGGGGGAATCAATGAAAAGGGGGGAGAGGCCCAGAAAAGCCTTGAAAAAAAAATTGGAATTCCCAACCAAATGCTCCTTGGGGGTTCAAGGGAAAAACTGGGGAAAAAGGGGGGTAGGGGGGTTTTGTGAGATTGCTTTTTTGTTTTTTGGGGAGGTGTGTTTGTGGGGTGTGTGTGTGTGTGGGGTGTGTGTGTGTGTGTTTTGGTTCTCTCTCTCTCTCCCTCTCTCTCTCTTTTCCCCTCCCCTCTCTCTCTCTTTTCCCCCTTCTCTCTCCCCCACTCTCACTCTCACTCTTTGTGTGTGTGTGAAAGGCTTGTGTTTTTGACTGGGGGAGGGGGGGGGGGCCCTGTTTGGGGAAATTTCCCCAACTGTTTGGCAATCTGGGGGTGCACAGACTGACTACTGACTCACGGGAAGCATTTCCCACGAAAAAGGAAACCCTTTTGAATAAAAGGGGGAATGGCAAAAAGGGAATCGCAAAAAAATTTTTAAAACGGGGGCTGGTGTGAGGGTTGGGGTCTATGGTTTACCCCCCCCCTTTTTTGGGGGTTAAGTACAAAACTATAGATGTATGATGTGGGTGTTTTTTTTGGTGTGGTGGGGTTTGCGTGCTTTGCATTTTGTGGGGGTTCTTTTTGTTTTTTAAACCCAATATTTTTTGAAAAAAATTTTTTTTATCACTTAAAAAACCCAATGAAAGTACCAATACAAAAAAAGTACAACAAATCAGTTTTTAAAGAGCCAAACCGTATTAAGGAAATAAAAGCCCAAAATAAGAAAAAACCAAAAAAACCCATCACAAAAAAAAAAACGGGGTTTTGGGGGTTTTTTTTTTTTTTTTTTTTTTTTGGGGGGGGGGTTTTTTTTTTTTTTTTTCCCCCCCCCCCCCCTTTTTTTTTTTTTTTTTTTTTTTTTTTTTTCCCTGGGGGGTTTTGGGGAAATTTTTTGGGTTTTGGGTAAGGGGGGGGGTTTTTCCCCCCCCAAAAACCCCAAAAAAAAAAAAAATTTTTTTGGGGGGGAAAAAAAAAAAAGGGGGAAAAGGGGGGGGAAAAATTTTTTTAAATGGTGGGGGGGTTTTTTTTTTTTTTTTGGGGCGTTTCCCCCCCCCCCCTTTTTTTTTTTTTTGGGGGTTTTTCCCCTTAAAACTTTTAAGAAAATTTTGGGGGTTTTTTTTGGGGGGGGGGGCCCTAGGGTTTTTTTTGGAAAAATAAAAAAAAAAAAAACCTTAAAAAAAATTTTAAAAACCAAAAAAAAAAGAACAAAAAAAGGGAAAAAAAAACCCCCCCCCCCCCCCAAATTTCCCCCCCCCTCCCCCCCCCCCCCCCCCCCCCCCCCGGCCCCACCCCCCCCTTTAAAACCCCCCCCCGGGCCCCCCCCCCCCCCCCCCCCCCCCCCCCCCCCCCCCCAAAAACCCCCCCCCCCCCCCCCCCCCCCCCCCCCCCCCAAAAACCCCCCCCCCCCCCCCCCCTAAAAAAACCCCCCCCCCCCCCCCCCCCCCCCCCCCCCCCCCCCCCAAAAACCCCCCCCCCAACCCCCCCCCCCCCCCCCCCCCCCCCTTCCCCCCCCCCCCCCCCCCCCCCAAATTCCCCCCCCCCCCCCCAAACCCCCCCCCCTTTCCCCCCCCCCCCCCCCCTTTTTCCCCCCCCCCCCCCCCCCCCCCCCCTTTTTTTTTTTCCCCCCCCCCCCAAAACCCCCCCCCCCCCCCCCCCCCCCAAAAAAAAAAACCCCCCCCCCCCCCCCCCACCCCCCCCCAAAAAACCCCCCCCCCCCCCAAAAAACCCCCCCCCCCCCAAAAACCCCCCCCTTTTTTTCCCCCAAACCCCCCCCCCCCCCCAAAAAACCCCCCCCCCCCCCAC
>JASPKP010008597.1:0-11369 GCA_030674155.1 Stramonita haemastoma | reverse complement strand
CCTGAGGTATTTGATGATGAAAATCTAGAAGTTGTGAATTATTTTGAAACTCTCCCCCCTTCCCCTCTCCCCCTCCCCTCTTCCCCCTTCCCCATCTTCCTTCTCTTCCCTCTCGTTCCCCCTCCCCATTTTCCTCCTCCCCCTTCTTCCCCCTCTCCCCCCTTCCCTGTCCCCCCTTCCTCCCCGTCCTCCTCCTCCCCCCCTCTTCCCCCTCCCCTCTTCCCCCTCCCTCCTTCTTCCCCTCCCCCTCCCCCCCTCTTCCCCCTCCCCCTTCTTCCCCTCCCCCTCCCCACTCTTCCCCCTCCCCCCTCTTGCCTCTCTCCCCTCCTCCCCTCCCCCACTCCCCCACGGGGATGCCAGCCACGGGCCTGTCAGTATAAATAGCATCCCCACCGCCTGGAAATTCTGTGATAGGAATGCCCTCTTTTCTATCTTTTTTTTCTTTCTTTCTGCATTGTTCCTCTTCTTCCTGTCACCAGAAAGGGGAATGTGTCTGCTGAGGCCAGCAGGCAGACCTGCTACAGAGTGACAAGCACAGGAGCAGACAAGGTAAGTACTTCGTATTCTACCCACAGTGGCTATGGCTAGTTTATTCAATGTTGTTATCTTATTTGTTTTTACTTTCAGAAATGCCAGGCATCACAATGTACGAACCACTGAACCAGAAGCGGGACCAGCACAAAGCAAGCAGACGACAATTGGGGCCACCCGGATTCTCCGGCAGGGCCAGGAATGCTCCGTTGGGACTCTGATATAGCCAAACCCAAATTCAAGCCCAGGATGGAAAGAACTAAAGGATGCAAAAATTCGTCACGTTGAACTACCAACAGTCCCCACGCTCTTGGGGGAAAAAAAAAAAAACTTCAGAAGAAATGCTTCAGCCGATTTGGGGAAAGCATGTCACAAAACTTGCTTTATTATCTAGCTTGAAAAAAAAAAAAACTTCAGGAGAAATGCTTCAGCCGATTTTTGGATTTGGGGAAAGCATGTCACGAAACTTGCTTTATTAGCTAGCTTGAAAAAATAACTGAGTGATAATTTATTTAAACAGGGATTTTGGTGATAAAGTTCAGGAATAAAAGTTGGTTAACATTTGGAAATAGACAAGCATGCTTAGCTGTGTTAGCTAACGAGAAAGAATGACGTGATAGCAAGTTTGTCTCATCAAAATACAAGAGGAATTGGGGTTTTTTGGTTTTAATTTTTAAATCAAAAAAGTTTCTGTGTCATTTGAATAAAAATAATAAGCTTTGTGTTGGCGTGCACACACACACACACACACCACACACACACACACACACACACACACACACACACACACACACACACACACACACACACACACACACACAAACACACTCACACACACACCAGAGGTTTCAAAGTTTCCTTGGCTACCAAGGATTCCAAATTAGGAGACCATCCTAATCGTTTCAACAGCAGTTATCTGTTTTCTTTTCTTTGTTGTCAGTTGTAAAATATATTAAATGAATGGATAATTATTTATTTAAGATATTTCAAGATGTTGGCGATTAAATTCTGCATAGAGACAATGTGTGTCTGTGTGTGCGTGTTTATCTATTTTATTTTTATTTATCTATTCATCCTTTTTATATCAAGGATAATGGAATAAGCACCAGTCCCGTGCATAATTATTATGTAGTTTTGTAAATGTCAGCTGCTCCCCGCGGCACACAATGGCCTACTTTTACGAAAAGTGAAACAAGATTAAACGTGTGTGCAAGATGTTCTGCATGCGTTTGCACATGGTACCTCGATTTATAGTCTCATCTGAAGGACTTTTGGGGAGAGTGGAGTCAACACTGATGTTAACTCCAGGGGAAAAATCCGCTCGACAAGGAGCCTGGGTCGTCAAATTGCAAGGCAATGTTCTGACCACTAGGCTATCCCGTCCCCACAATTGTGTGTGTGTTGTGTGTGTGTTGTGTGTGTGTGTGTGTGTGTGTGTGTGTGTGTGTGTGTGTGTGTGTGTGTGTGTGTGTGTGTTGTGTGCCTGCGGGCATGGATACGCACGCGCTTCCGTGCGTGCGTGCACTCACATATGCAGCACAGGTGCGTATATCCAAGACCGTGATTGTACTCAATCTTCACTGAAACTGATATTTTCATGTCAAGCCTTGCAGACATCTCTCTCTCTCTCTCTCTCTCTCTCTCTCTCTCTCTCTCTCTCTCTCTCTCTCTCTCTCTCTCTCTCTCTCTCTCTCTCTCTCTCTCTCTCTCTCTCTCTCTCTCTCTCTCTCTCTCTCTCTCTCTCTCTCTCTCTCTCTCCTCTCTCTCTCTCTCTCTCTCTCTCTCTCTCGATGCTGCTCATCGTCAGATGATTTGACTAGTTGTGGTGTTTGGGATAATATTATTCTTCCACTGGTTGTTGGACGTTCAACTGTGCATAACCTGTACACTAAGTGTTTGAACTATTTTTGATTGAAACACTCTCAAGATTTTCTTGTAACATATTGCTGTCTTATTTGCCTGTTTGGTTACATGCATTGTGATCTAAACCCTGTGTTGCCAGAGATCGTTTATTAGTTTTGTGCAGATATTAACTTTCTGCAATGTCTACTTTGAAAGTCTGGCCTACAGAGGGTGGTCTTCGAATAGGATTTTTGAATATAAATCATGTTCTTAATAAGTTACATGAATTATCTCTAGTTTTGCATTAATAACGGTAAACCTTTTCATTTATTTTGCTGTGCTGAATCCAGATTGTCAAACCATATATCTGATAATGATGTGTTTATTCCTGGTTATGATGTTGTACGACTTGACCCCATTTTCCCAAAGCAAACTGGTTTAATTCTATATGTTTCTAAATCAATCACTTACAAACGTATAGTTTCCTTTGAAAAACACAGAGTAGAATCAATATGGGTTCAAGTAAATATAAAAAACAATAAACCTATTTTTACTGGATTTGTTTACCGCAACCCTTCTGAGCACTCTGACTGGTATGATCATTTTAATGAGATGATGGAAGCTGTTTCACTAAACAATAATGAAATAATTCTTTTTGGTGACTTTAATATAGATCTCTTGAAACGCAATAAGCGATGGACACAGTTGTATGAAAGTTTTGGCCTCCTTCAAGTAATAGACACACCAACCCTGTTACCCCCTCCTCTGAGACATTGATCGATCATATCTATATTAGTTCAAAGCAAAACATCGTAGAAATATGTTCTCCCCTAATGGATGTAGCGATCATTATCCTGTCTGTCTTACTTGGCTTAAAAAAGGCACTAAAATTCCTAAATTAGATCACAAAGTAATAACATACAGATCCTTTGCTAATTTCAATGAAAATGATTTCCTAAATGACCTCTCACATTCTTCTCTTTCAAATGTTTATCAGTTAACTGACCCTAATCTAGCATTTGAATTTTGGCAAAATACTTTCATCAACATCTATAATAAACACGCCCCTTTCAAAATAAAACGAGTTAAACATACTCCGAAACCTCCTTGGCTAAGTAAGGAAATTCAAGAGGAAATAACCAAAAGAGACAAACTCATAGAAACCAAACAATTCACTGACTTTAAGAAGCAACGAAATAAAATTACATTAATGAAGCGCATTGCCAAAAAGAAGTATTTTCGTGACCTCATATCAGATAGCTCAGGCAATAAACAGAAAGTCATATGGAAAACTATAAATTCTCTAACTAAGGAAAAATCGGTAAAAGCACCTGTCATAAAAGATATTACTGCCACCACTTTGAACCAACATTTTTCCACAATTTCCTCCTCAACAGTTAAAAATGATAGCTCTTGTTTCAATGACCTTGCCTTATTGAATGAATTCTGTATTTCAAAAAAGATCACTTCAAATGTGGTAATCTCATTCTTGACAGTATACGAAGTGTACTTTTCTCTTATACATCTCAAGCAGACATCTGCTCGTGGTCTAGATGGCTTAGATGGAAAAATCCTTAAACTTAGTGCTCCTGTAATATGTGATTCCCTAACTTACCTGTATAACCTATGTATTGATAAATGCTGCTTCCCCAATATTCTTAAACAAGCCAAAATAATCCCTCTGTACAAGTCAGGTGATAAAAACCGTTCCTTCAAATTACAGACCTATTTCAATATTACCAGTCCTTTCAAAGCCGTTAGAAAAACATATTTATCAGTGCCTTATGTCTCACATTTCAAAGCATAACTTACTTCATCCAAATCAGTCTGGCTTTAGAAAATATCATTCTTGCCATACAGCCCTGATTAGCCTCGTTGATGAATGGTTAAAAAATATCAACAATAACAAATTTACTGGTCTGCTACTCGTTGACTTTGCAAAAGCCTTTGACGTCATAGATCACAACCTTTTAGTCCGTAAATTGAAACTATATAAATTTTCTGATGATGCTTTGTCACTTGTAAAATCATTTCTTTCTAATCGAAACCACACTGTTTGGCTAAATGATGAACATTCTGAATTTCTTTCACAAAAAATTGGTGTTCCCCAAGGATCAGTATTAGGGCCTTTTCTTTTTTCACTATATATCAATGATCTTCCTTTATCTGTTACAAAAGGCGTAACTGAACTTTTTGCTGATGACACCTCTATCTATTCTTCTCATTCCGACTTGAAACAACTATCTCACTATATGCAAGAAAATGCCAATCAATTATTGGAATGGACAAAACTTAATCATATGGCCCTAAATCATCAAATAATAAAATATATGATAATTACATCTCGACAAAAACGGCAAAATATAACCTTTGTTTTGCCACCAATTCATATTGATAATAATGTTATTAAAGAAGTAGACACGCATAGACTCCTAGGGGTTACTATTGATAATGATCTTTTCTGGTCGCCACATATTGATTTTCTATATAAACGAATCTCTCAAAAGATATTTCAGCTCTCTAAAATCAAACACTTTCTTGACCTAGATTCTCGTAAACAGTTTTATTTTACTTATATTCAATCATTTATTGATTACGCCTCAACATTGTATGATAGATGTAGTGCTAATAGCTTAAAACCACTTTTAAGAATCCATAAACGAGCTATTAAAGTGATACTCTTAAAGCCTTCCACCTTGTCACCCCAAGACTATACTAGATTGGACATTCTTCCCCTAACTTACCATCTGGAATATAATAAAGCAATCATAATGTATCGTATAATGAACGGTCTTGCTCCATCTACCCTGACTACTAGATTCCCAATTAATCAGTCAAGATACACCAATAGTATAATAATTCCTAAACCAAGGCTCGACCTCTATAAAACAAGTCTTCGCTACTCTGGAGGAATTATTTGGAATTCTTTACCAAAAAATATTAAAGAGAAAAGTAGTATTGTATCTTTTAAGCGTAACTATAAATCTTTCCTGTTTCAAAAAATACTCAAACATGCTCCTAAACTATAGTCATTATCATTATTAGACATGTTAAAATTGGGACAACAAACAGCATCGACAAACTATTCATGACCTCAGGTCTCGTACATATGTATTCTGCTTCTGTATTATGATTATTGTATGTTATGTTATAGTGATAATGTACTCTGACTGCTGATGTTGTTGTTGGGTTTTTGTTGTTGTTGTTGTTGCTGGATGCTGGGTTTTCTTTGTTTTTAAATCAAATTTTGTAATCACCTTCTTTAGAATCTATTATACATCAACTCTAGCTAAAATCGTAATGCCATGTGCTCATAGATTCTTGTTTGTATATAAGTCATGCTTTAAAGGTAGTCAGAGATGTGGGTAAATAGCATGTCGATTTGTGTGTGTGTGTGTGTGTGTGTGTGTGTGTGTGTGTGTGTGTGTGTGTGTGTGTGTGTGTGTGTGTGTGTTGTGTGTGTGTGTGTGTGTGTGTGTGTGTGTGTGTGTGTGTGTGTGTGTGTGTGTGTGTGTGTGTATGTGTGTGTGTGTGTGTGTAAGTGAGTGTGTGTGTGTATGTATTACATCCCTCCCTCCCTCTCTCTCTCTCTCTCTCTCTCTCTCTCTCTCTCTCTCTCTCTCCTCTCTTCTCTCTCTCTCTCTCTCTCTCTCTCTCTCTCTCTCTCTCTCTTCTCTCTCTCTCTCTCTCGTGAAATATTAAATTGATTTTTTTTCTGTACCCTTCGTATTTAGTATTTGCTTGTTCGTTTGAAATGATTTTCATTATCTATTTCATATTGTGTACATTGTGTACACCTTTTCATGTTTATTGTGGGGGGGTTGCTTGCTTATTTGACTTTTGTTTTCGGTGGGGGGGGGAGGGGGGGCGGTGGGTTGGGATCTTTTCCGAGGGCTGGATGTAAAAAAGCAATTGTTGCTTATTCTATTACCCTCTTTGAATAAAAATGTTTTCAAAGTTTTCAAAGTTTTCAAGTTTCTCTCTCTCTCCTCTCTCTCTCTCTCTCTCTCTCTCTCTCTCTCTCTCTCTCTCTTCTCTCTCTCTCTCTCTCTCTCTCTCTCTCTCTCTCTCTCTCTCTCTCTCTCTCTCTCTCTCTCTCTCTCTCTCTCTCTCTCTCTCTCTCTCTCTCTCTCTCTCTCTCTCTCTCTCTCTCTCTCTCTCTCTCTCTCTCTCTCTCTCTCTCTCTTATGTGTACAAAAACTGTCCCACATACACTTTCAATCCTTTCTGCTTTTTGAAGAGTAGGCCAGTGTGTGCCATTAGAAATGGATTATATATATATATATATATATATATATATATATATATATATATATATATATATATATATATATATATATATATATATATATATATATATATATATATATATACACACACACACATTAAAGAACAGGCATGCAAGGGTTTTATGTTTAGAATGGGCTACATTAAGGGTAGGCAAATGGCTACACACGCAAACTGTTATTGTGGACAGGATAGCCTTGCAGTCAGAACATTGCGCTGGCAATTTGACGACCCGGTTCGATTCCGCTCGAGAGGATTTTTCTCCTGGAGTTAGCATCAGTGCTGACTCCACACTCTCAAAAAGTCCTTCGGATGAGACTATAAACAAAGGCCCCCACCACACAAAACATCTTGCGCACACGTTAAATTCTGTTCCGCTTTTCGTAAGAGTAGGCCATTGTGTTCGGTGGGAACATATGACATTTTCAAAACTGCATATACACAGGGATTGGATGCAAAAAAGCACACGAGTGCTTATTCCATTATCCTCGATATAAAAGAATATAAGAAATTAATAATAATAAAAAAGAAACCAAACCGCTTTTACTATTGTTGAACCATGGAGCTTTACTGAGGAAAAAAAGAAATAGGAGAGGTTCATGTCAGAAGCTTCACTGTGTCTGCACTCCCCAACAATGAGCAGCTGAGGAAATACAGTGATGACAAAGAAAGTATGAGCCCAAAGAAAACGCTGTCAGTTGTCAGTGATGTCAGCTAGGTGCCAAGGCACACTACATTATTATGGTGTTTTGTTGTGAAATGTTGTGCTGAGATTGTCTTCAGCCACGACAAGCCCTAAGCATAACAACTTGCACTCTCCTGTCAAGGAAAACATTCTCTGAAGTCGGAGTATGGTTGTTTACGTGGTGATGCACTTGAAAAAAGTGATACATGCAAACTTCTCATCCAGTGTGTACTTTGAATCTCACAGTGATTTCTAGGAGTGAGTCAGAGTGAATATTCTGGGTGACCCCTGGGCTGTGAAGGTGGGGAACATGCAACAACAACAACAACAACAGCAACAACAACAACAACAACAACAACAACAACAACAACAACAACAACAACAACAACAGGGGAGAATGGTCTCATCCTAACCTTCTGAATTTCTGACAACAGCAGCTGACATCAATGGGAACCTGTACTCTCCATACGCATAACTGCCTACTGTTGGTGCCAACCACGTTCGTGGTACTTTTCCATCACACGTATTTCTCGTAGCTCTTACACAACGAGTCTGAAACTTGGTTTAGGGAACCCAGGGAATGTTTCAGAGTGTGCCATTGATAAGTGTAGACCACTAACACTCATGTAGTGTGGAGAATAGGGGGAAAGCACTGCCTGCAATGGTAACACTACTCACAAGTAGCAGCATGGCAAAAACAAGTGTCGATTCCTTCTGTAGCAGACAACTTATCTGATTAATTCGACAATAATAATGCACCTTATCATAGGGGACTGATTTTGAACACGATGTCTGACCTTAGCTGTGTCAATCCAATTCTTTTTTTTTCTGTCAGTTAAAGTTACCCTCACTCTCCTGTGTGCTTGTATCACACCCTGATTTATCAAGTGTATCTCATTTCTTGAATGCTATCCTACAGATTGTGTTGTGTATCACATACAGTTACAGCAGATTTCACTCCCAGAACTTGGAGCTGTGGCAGATCCACAGCAGATCATCTGATAAAGCTCAGCACACAGATCAAACATCAATTTACACGTAGGAAAAATGTACTTGCAACCTATTTAAGCTATTTAAGCTAAAATCTATTGGTCTGTCTGGAAATATCTATCATTATGTTAAAGCATTTCTCTCAGAAAGGCGAATGCAGGCCAAAGTTGGAAATTCGTATTCTAGTTTAAGATTCCCAACTATGGGCATTCCACAGGGATCCGTCATTGCACCACATCTTTTCAATATTCTCCTTTATGATCTTCCGAAGTGTTTCTCAAGTAATGCCACCCATGTCCAATAATATGCTGATGACATTTGTATGTGGATGAATGTCACAATGAAAAAGAGAACACCAAAGAGACATTCAAATTATTTGAAAAATATGTATCAAATTGAGCTAAATAGACTTAACAACTACATCTTTGAGAACGGTCTATCGCTATCTCCTGAAAAGACCAACCTCGTACTTTTTAATAATGGTGCTAACCCACCAGTTTTACCTGTTTTCCATATAGATGGAAAAGTTTTGGATTATAAAACTATGGTCAAGTCAAGTCAAGTCAAGTCAAGTCAAAATGATCTTTATTGAGGGTAAAAGATTAAGTTTACACAACTTTTTTTCATCCTGCCCTCACTAAAAAAAATCATAAAGATGACTTCTAAAGCATGCAAAGACAAATATCAACCTTGTTGAAAAACTCAAGTAAATGAGGATTTTTTTACAACAAATCTCTCAAGATAAAAAACAACAACAAAAAACCCAGACCCAAGACAGTACAACATAAGCTCACGTCACACATACAAATGATAAAATTACAAAATAACATGGGCATGAACAACAAACATCCAAACGTGAGGTAGTATCGAACATAATCGTGGACTTACAGTTTGTCCATCAAATGTCTCTTCAAAAGCTTCTTAAACATTTGTTTAGAAGGAACTGATTTCAGACAGGGAGGTAGGCTATTCCACAATGTTCTTCCTGAATATGCAAGGCTTGATTTATAGAGATTATTATGGGGCCTGGGCAGAAACAGTCTATGGGTAGGCCTGTATATATTGACAGCAAAATTTTCCACAATTCTCTTTGGGGCTTTTCCGTTTAATATATTGAACATACATAGGTACTTGTTGAACTGTAGTCTGTCTTTAAGTGGAAGAATATCTAGTTCTTTGTAGTTGGTGGTGGTCAGTGTATTAGGATTCAATCGGATTAGTTTAACAGCTCTTTTATGTAGGCGGCTTATATGCTTTAGGTTTGTTTCACTGGCACTGTCCCATAAGGTAGAAACATAATTTATAAGAGATAGAATATGTGCATGAAAGAATAGTTTACGTGACTGTAGATTTAGAAAATTTTTGATTTTCCTAAGTTGATATAATCTTACTGAGATTCTTTTTCCTAATGCAGCTATGTGATCTGACCAAGACAAATCGTTGTCAATTACTGCACCTAGTACTTTGTGTGAGACTACTTCTTTGATTTGTTGTCCATGGATATATATAGGCGCGAATGGAGAACGCAATTTCTGTCTTTTTTGCCGAGTAGTTATAAACATACATTTTGTTTTATTAGAATTAAGAGACATGTGATTGAGTTCTGTCCATTCGATAAGTTTATTGATATCTGCCTGCATATCATTCACAAGCTGGTTTGGATCATTGTTGTTACATTGAATTGATGTATCATCAGCAAACATTTGACATGAACAATGGATATGCAGAGGTAGGTCGTTAATATAAATGGAGAAAAGAAGTGGTCCTAGTATTGATCCCTGAGGTATTCCATATTTCACGGGTAATAAGGTTGATCTCCTAGGCCCAACTTCAACAAGTTGATGACGATTAGTGAGAAATGAGTCTAAAAATGATAATGCTTGGTTAGAAATTTTATAGCATTTTAATTTTTTGATAAGGAGAGAGTGGCTAATCACGTCAAAGGCTTTAGCAAAGTCTAGAAAAAGGACTCCTGTGATTTCATTATTATTGATATTCAAAAGACAATGCCCAATGAGTTGTATTAAGGCTGTATGGCAAGAATGGTTTTCACGAAAACCTGACTGGTTTTCATTAATTAGATCATATGTTTTAAAATGAGAATGTAAGTGAAACTGTATATGTTTTTCTAATGGTTTAGATAGGACTGACAGTATGGATATTGGTCTGTAGTTTGATGGATTGGTTCGGTCTCCTGATTTGTGTAAGGGTATTACTTTTGCTCGTTTAAACTTCATTGGGAAGTAATTCTTGTCAATACACAAGTTAAATATGTAGGTTAGGGTGTCAGTTATAGCATATGCACTGATTTTTAATATTTGACTATCAATTTTGTCTAGGTCTTTTGATCTTGACTGTTTCAATTTGAGTATACTATTAAGCACTTCTGTTACTGTTATTAGGGGTATAACAAAATCAGATGAGATGCTCTTTGATGAACAGAATTGCTTTAATTCAATCAGCTCATTTGTTTCTGTTTTATCATTAGATATTATAGAGTCAGCAATGTTTGCAAAGTGAGAATTCAGGTTTTCTGCTGATATTTCTTTTATGACTTTTTGGGAGTTATGTCTTGAGTTATTAGTTAAGGTATTAATGGCTTTCCAAATCGCTTTTGGATTTTGGGCTGAAGATAGCAAATCTTGAAAGTATTTTGTTTTGGCTTTGCGCTTCATTGAATTGACTTTGTTTCTTTGCTTTTTATATTCATCTCTTTGCTTCGATTTTAATAAATAGTCTCTTAGATTCATTTCGTTTTCAATTTCTTTTGTTAACCATGGAGGTTTCATGAAATATTTTATTCTTTTCTTAATAAATGGAGCGTGCTTATCATAGGTAGCTATGAATGTCTCTATCCAATAGTTAACAGCATCATCTGGATTTGTAATCTGATAAACATAGTCTAAGTTTGAATTAAGAATATCATTAATGAAGGCATCTTTATCAAAGTGTCTAAAGGAGCGGTAGGATATCTCCTTGTGTCCTGATTTGGGTATCTTTATTCCTTTTTTCCGCCATGTAAAGCAAATGGAAG
>JASPKP010008596.1:0-10000 GCA_030674155.1 Stramonita haemastoma | reverse complement strand
ACAACAAAAAACCTACCACCTCAAGTACATGTGCGCCTGCGGATATGTGCTTATAAATATAAGTGTGAGTAAGTGTGTGTGTGTATGTGTGTGTGTGTGTGTGTGTGTGTGTGTGTGTGTGTGTGTGTGTGTGTGCATTTGTGTGTGTGTGTGTGTGTGTGTGTGTGTGTGTGATTTGTATGTGCATTTGCCTGCGAGCGTGCATGCGTGAGTGAGTTGCGTATATGCATGTATGTATGTATGTATGTATGTATGTATGTATGTATGTATGTATGTATGTATGTATGTATGTGTGTGTGTGTGTGTGTGCGTGGTGCGTGCGTGCGTGCGTGCGTGCGTGCGTGCGTGCGTGCGTGCGTGCGTGCGTGTGTGTGTGTGTGTGTGTAACCTACGTGTAGGAGTGAGTTTTACGTGTATTATTATCATACTATTATCACTATTGTTGATATTATTCTTATCGTCATCATTATAATCATTGTATTATCTTTAGTTCCTTCTGAGTTCATTTTGTTGTTATGAGTTGTAACAATGTTGTAGCTAAGTATTTTTGGGTGGACTTTTCTTGGTTGCTAAGTTGTTTATTTCATTATGTTTCTTTGGTTGCTCTTTATCTATTAACGTTTCTCTTTTCTTTTATAATCAAAATCATTCTATTGTGGCTTCTGATTTTCGTCTTCTGAAAGTGTGCATTTTTATTATCTTATTATGTATAATGTCCTTATTCCTTTATGTTGTTTGGTACTGCATATAGTTTACTGTTTAGTATCTTTTTATCTTGATGTTTTTCCCCTGAAAAGGGCGGGGACTGGATGTAAAAAAGCACATGAGTGCTTATCTATTATCCTCGAATAAAAGAATTTTGCCTTGCCTTGCCTTGCCTTGTCTCTCTCTCTCTCTCTCTCTCTCTCTCTCTGGGTTTATGAATGTGTAGAAAGACAGAACGAATTCTTGCGTGCATTCAAAAAACAATTAATTGATTGCAGGTAGCAAGAGTGGGACGATCATGTTCAAAATAGTGAGAGGTTCAGCATGTATCGTGTGTTCACTAGTCCTGTGCCTTGTATGCAAAATAACTTGCTAGCAAATATTGACAAACATTTGAAATTTATAATGACTAGATTTCGATATGGTATCTCTAGTATAGATGTTCATTCATTTCAATACAAACACCAAAGTGACAATGATTTGATATGTGCATTATGTAAAGAAGAAAAAGAGGATGAAATTCATATCCTTCTTTGTGGTACATTTTTTTTAGAAGTATTCAGAAAAGAGTTTATTGATTTAATGTTCTTCAGAGATCCAGATATGTTCAGATTTAGATTCCTAATGTCTGCACCAAAACCATGAAACTGTGATAACATCTGTCCATACACCTGTATAAAGCATTTCAAATAAGAGAGATAACAGTTTCGTAATTTCATTATATTTTTTACTCAGAATTAAGAACGCCCACATTTGACATGTTTTCATATATATACTTCCCCCTTCATATGGGGCGAAGTGTGTGTATGTATACACGTGTTGTATACATGTATGTATGTATGTATGTATGTATGTATGTATGTATGTATGTATGTATGTATGTATGTATGTATGTATGTATGTATGTGTATGTGTGTATGTGTGTATGTGTATGTGTATGTATGTATATATGTATGTATGTATGTATGTATGTATGTATGTATGTATGTATGTATGTATGTATGTATGTATGTATGTATGTATGTATGCATGCATGCATGCATGCATGCAAGCAGGCAGGCAAGTAGACAGGCAGATAGGTAGGTAGGTAGGTAGAAGTGTGTGTGTACGTGCGTGCGTGCGTGCGTGCGTGCGCACCCAGTGTGCTTACGGACATGTGAGTATACGTATATACGTGTATACGTATATGTGCGTGTGTGCGTGTGTGCGCGTGCGCGCGCGTGCGCGCGCGTGCGTGTGTGTGTCTGTGCGTGTGTGTGTGTGTGGGTGCATGTATGTAAATACGTGCGTGTATGTAAGTATATACATACGCATACATTTTCCATTGTGCGAACATGTGTGCATACATACATACATGCATACATACATATAGACAAGCACCTAGGGGCGCTCGTATAATGGCACACGCACACGCACGAGTGAGTACACCTAGTGTTTACGCCGCGGTACACTTGCATTGTGGCAGTGCAACACTCTCCATCCTTTTATGATCCCCCAAAGAGGAAGATGTGCATTCATTTTTCAACACAGTCCAGGCCCCGTATACTGAAAACTCGGCGGTCCGTCCACTCCATTATTCCCTCCCTCCTTTCTTCCTTCTCTGCAATGTTCACAGCAACACGAGGATGATGACGATAAATCATTCAGCAACACTCGCAATAAAAGCCACACTGCCTTAAAATCCGGCAGTGTCCACAACAGCTAGCTAGCTACGCACGTGCGTGTGTGTTGTGTCGGTAAGTGGCTGGGGTCTTCATGTGGACAGGTTCACTAGAGATTTAAGAAAAAAACCAGAGCGCCCCCCTCCCCCCTCCCCTTTGTGTCTGATAACTTGCTGTTAGAAAGCAACCCCATCTTCTTTCCTTCACCGGGTGGGCTGCCAATGCACAGACATCAAATTGCAAGACACACGATTCCAAACCTGACAATTTTTGTCAGAGTTGTCAGCATGCAAATCGGGTAATCTAAGACATTCCCCTCCCCCACCGTACCCCGGAGAAATCTCGAGAGTAACTGGTTTTACATCCGCAGTCTACTAGACTCAGCTTTTTAATTGACGTGACATTTTTTTTATTGCCACAACTTTGGGTCATGTATTCATGTATGTTGATAGAAAAAATCCAACAAAACGACGTGCTTTAGCAGTTTAGAAATCATTTCCACTCACGATCAAACCAGGTTGGCGCATTTGAAAAAGGCCTTTTTATTTTTTTGAATTTTATTTTTTATATTCTTTTATATCGAGGATAATGGAATAAGCACTCGTGTGCTTTTTTTCATCCATTCCCCGTCTGTATGCAGTTTTGTCAATCTTGTCATCTGTTCGCCTTAATCCAGTTAGCGACAGGAAAACCAGTTAAGGACAGCACAGATGTGGGCAGGGAAAGAGAGGACTTCTTCAACTCCTAGAGAAGTGATTGGGGCACACACAGCAGTCTCATGCTCTGCATTTGATCATGTGTCTTGGGGCAGTTCAACTTCTGGTGACGCTGATCTCTTTTCGGGTCACAGAACACACGCATTCGTACACTCGCACGCAAGCCTGCGCGTGCGCGCGCACAGACACACAATATATATATATATATATATATATATATATATATATATATATATATATATATATATATATATATATATATATGTATGTATGTATTGATATTAACTATATATATATATACACACACACAGAGGAACACACACACACAAATGCACGCACACACACATGCACGCACACTCGCATGCATGCACGCAAGCAAACAGAACATACATATTATATACACGCACAGACATACAAACATAGACAAAAACACAAACACATAGACTCTAGATACAGACACACAAACACAGACACTCACAACACACACACACACACACACACACACACACACACACACACACACACACACACACACACACACACACACACACAAAGATGTCTTGATGAGAAAAAGCAAATCTATTGCTTACTCAATGTACCATCTGGAAATAAAATTTTGACTTTGACTTTGACTTTGACTTTCTCACACACACACAAACACAAACACATACACACACACACTCTATCTCTCTCTCTCTCTCTCTCCCTCCCTCTCTCTCTCTCTCCCTTTTTTCTTTTATTCTTTTATTATCTACCTTCAGTCATTGAGAGAGAGAGAGAGAGAGAGAGAGGAGAGAGAGAGAGAGAGAGAGAGAGAGAGAGAGAGAGAGAGAGAGGAGAGAGAGGAGGGGGGGGGGGGGGGGGGGGAGGGGGGAGGAGGAGGGGGAGGGGGGGGGGGGGGGGGGGGGGGGGGGGGGGGGGGGGGGCTATATCTGTCAATGAGTGAAGATGAGCGAGGAGGGGAAAACCCGGTTTCAGCACAGCCACTGCAGACAGTAAGATGCAGGTGGAGAGAGAGAGAGAGAAAGAAAGAAGCAGTTGAAGAGCTTACACCTGCAATCACTACAGCTATACCTTTCCCACCTGTAAAATTCATGTGAGATGGGAGAGAGAGAGAGAGAGAGAGAGAGAGAGAGAGAGAGAGAGAGAGAGAGAGAGAGAGAGAGAGAGAGAGAGAGAGAGAGAGTTCTCTCTCTCCCTCACACACACAAAACGCACGCACCCCCCCCCCCCCCCCACACACACACACACATACACACAGAGTCATCTAAAATCTATCACTTGCAGGGAGGGCTAAGCTGCAAAGAAAGGCTGGCAATGCCACCTCCCTCCCCCCTTGCACACACACACACACACACTCACACACACACACACACAGTCTCTTTCTCTCTCTCCCTCTCTCTCCCTGTCTGTCTGTCTGTCTGTCTGTCTGTCTGTCTGTCTGTCTGTCTGTCTGTCTGTCTCTCTCTCTCTCTCTCTCTCTCTCTCTCTCTCTCTCTCCCTCTCTCTCTCTCTCCTTTCTCTCTCTCCTCTCTCACACACACACACATACCCACATGCACAGAGCCACGCCTTTATGGGTTTTCCTGCTCCTAGCTCCCGAAGAGATTCAGTCAGCCTTGTCCACCCACAGGCAGGTAGGCAGGCTGAGGAAAGGTGAGGAGGGTGAGGACCACACGTGAGAAGTGAGGAACAGTACAGGCCTGGCTGACTCTCCGTCCTGCTGATTGGCAAATTCTGCTGAGCTCAGGCTTTATCTCCTTATTGATCTCAGGAACTTGTCTGTGTGTGTGTGTGTGTGTGTGTGTGTGTGTGTGTGTGTGTGTGTGTGTGTGTGTGTGTGTGTGTGTGTTGTGTGTGTGTGTGTGTGTGTGTGTCCGTCCCTCTCAACCTTCTCTCTCCCTCTCTCTCTCTTACTCTCTCTACCTCTCCCTCTCTCTTCCCCCCTTTCTCTCTCCTTCTCCCCCTCTCTTTCTCTCCCCCACCTTCTTTCCCTCCCTCCACCCCTCCCATATACATCCTACCTATCTGATACTCAAGGTCTGCACCAACATATTGGAAGTGATACTTTCCAATGCAATGTGGAGAATTGGAAGCCACACTTTCCAATGCAATGTGGAGAATTGGAAGCCACACTTTCCAATGCAATGTGGAGAATTGGAAGCCACACTTTCCAATGCAATGTGGAGAATTGGAAGCCACACTTTCCAATGCAATGTGGAGAATTGGAAGCCACACTTTCCAATGCAATGTGGAGAATTGGAAGCCACACTTTCCAATGCAATGTGGAGAATTGGAAGCCACACTTTCCAATGCAATGTGTGCAATGTGGAGAATGGGAAGTGACACTTTCCAATGCAATGTGGAGAATTGGGAGCGACACTTTCCAATGCAATGTGGAGAATTGGGAGCCACACTTTCCAATGCTATGTGGAGAATGTCTTCGGTCCTGACAAGCTCCTAACCTAGAATTCTCCGCTAAAAGGAGAGAGAATAATACAAAAAAATGCTCTGAAGTATGTGCGTGCTGTACACTATAGCGATGCACATGGAAAAGAGCCAACACACGCAAACTTCCCATCCAGCGTGTACATTAAAGTCTCACGCTGATTTCCATGTGTGATGAGTGTGACAGCGTGCATATTCTCGATGACTCACTCCTCCCCCTCCCTCCCAAAAGAATAAACCAAAACCAAAACCAAAACAACAACAAAAAACAACAACAAAAACCAAAGTCATGTTTAATTAAGCTGGGAAACCTTCAATAACCATCACCACCACAAGAACACAAACACATACTTTTTCTTCTTCTAAAACAGAGCCCACACTCGTCACGCGGGGATCGCAATGGCCGTGCGGTTTGAACATCGGGTTCACGACGTCCAACCCAACTCATTCCAACCCAACCCAGTCCACTCCAACCCAACCCAGTCCACTCTAACCCAACCCAACCCATTCCAACCCAACCCAGTCCACTCCAACCCAACCCAACCCATTCCAACCCAACCCAGTCCACTCCAACCCAACCCAACCCATTCCAACCCAACCCAGTCCACTCCAACCCAACCCAGTCCACTCTAACCCAACCCAGTCCACTCTAACCCAACCCAGTCCACTCCAACCCAACCCAGTCCACTCTAACCCAACCCAACCCATTCCAACCCAACCCAGTCCACTCCAACCCAACCCAGTCCACTCTAACCCAACCCAGTCCACTCTAACCCAACCCAGTCCACTCCAACCCAACCCAGTCCACTCCAACCCAACCCAGTCCACTCTAACCCAACCCAACCCATTCCAACCCAACCCAGTCCACTCTAACCCAACCCAGTCCACTCCAACCCAACCCAGTCCACTCCAACCCAACCCAGTCCACTCTAACCCAACCCAGTCCACTCCAACCCAACCCAGTCCACTCCAACCCAACCCAGTCCACTCCAACCCAATCCAGTCCACTCTAACCCACCCCAGTCCACTCCAACCCAATCAAGTCCAACCCAATCAAGTCCACTCCAACCCAATCAAGTCCACTCCAACCCATCAAGTCCACTCCAACCCAATCCAGTCCACTCCAACCCAATCCACTCCAACCCAGTCCACTCAATCCAACCAGCCCACTTAACCCAATCCACTCCAGCCCAATCCAGTCCACTCCACCACAACCCCCCCCAATCCAATCCACTCTTGTCGTTCATAGCCCCCGCCAACCGCAGAGGCCACCTAGGGGGCTGTCACCTCGTAGGAATTCTAAATCTCAGATTAAAAACTGAGCAAGCAGCTATAGACAGATTAAAACAGGGGTATATAAACCAACTCTACTGTCTTTCCTTGTCTCAACGCCCTGACCAACCAAAAAGGGTCACCCAAGAACGAGCACTGCATTGTGGGAGAAGCCACAGAGGAAACAAATTAAATGAGTCAAAAAACCCAACCTTGTTCGTAGTCCACCAACTCTCATCTCTTCATTCATATTCAACCAGAAAATGAACGATGTCAAGAAATGATACGAGTGAAAGTGTTATAGCCCGTCGCTAAGAACAAGGTTGTTTTAAGGAATCTGGTTTATGCAAAGAAAGAAGAGAAAAAAAGAAAGAAAGAAAAGAAGGCAGAAAAAAGGGAAAAGATAAGAAAACACAAAGAGAGAAAAAAGTGTTTTTTTTTAAAAAGAAAAGAAAGAAAAAAAAAGAGGTAAAGAAAAAAAGACAAAAGGACAGACAGAAAGAGAAGAAATGAAAATAGAAAGAAAGAACCAAATAAAAGAAAAGAAAAAAAAAAGAAAAGAAAAGAAAAGAATAAAGAAATAAAAAGAAAAGACATACACTTACAAAGTTTTCCCAGTCGACCTAATTCGAAACTTAGTCCACATATACTCTGATATCTTTCTTTCTATTTTTTTTCTTTCTTTCTTTCATTCTTTCTTTCTTTCTTTCTTTCTTTCTCCCCCCCCCCCCCCCCCCTTTTCTTTAATAAAGTTTCAAATGACGTCAGTGGAGGCAGTCGAAACAAAAAAAAAGAAACGAAACGAAAGCACCAAAAACTCGCAGTCATCATTTGCTTTCATTAAAACTTGAATGTACCAAGTAATTACATTCAGCATAACATTTCCTTTTGTTCCATGTCTTCTACAAACATCTGTAGTTATTTACCTCGTACAAAACAAAAAGTGTCTAGGGTAACGTGTGATGGAAAAAATTTCAGTCAAACAGAATACATAGAAACTACTTACAAAAAAAAACCCAATTAAAGAGACAGATGAAAGTTAATTTCTTTAACCCCTTTTTGGGGGTATGGAAGACTATAAAAATATTTAAGAGATGAATAAACCCAAAAGCGACTGACTTTAAAATGTCAGTACCATTACAAACTAAAACTAAAAACAAGTGTTTAGCATAGGAGGAGCAAATACAGTGCAATAATCAACATAAGAAAACGGGTAATGCGACGTAAACATGATCATATAGCATTTTTTTTTTTCTCTCTCTCCCTCGCACGGCAACTGATGAGTGTAGATTAAACATTTTTATGTTGACATTTTCGTGATTTTTTCTTTATACATTAGTCAGTGTTTTTGTTTACTTTTCTTTTTGATTTAAGCGGGAGCATGTGTGCACAAATGGTGGTTGGTAGCTCTTGCAAAGAAATCGAAACGAGAATCCAATGTACAGCTAAGCAAACGAAAGGAAAACAAGCAGAGACTGAAAATCAATAAAGATGGGTAAATTTGGAGACAGACAACAAAAAAAGAAAATGGAAGAACTTGATGGTAGAAAGCGTATACAGTATAAAAAAAAAAAGTCAATACAACATTTGTATGCAATTTGTCCCCTCGTCTAAACACTTGCTGAAGATATTTTTTCTTCTTCCTTGTGATAAAAAAAAAATTTAAAACAAAAAAAGAAAAGCCCTCCCCCCCCCTGTGTTATGCTGTTGCTGTTAGGGCATTTCATTGCTATAGTCGTCTGCTTCAAAGACAAGAAAGGTGGGAGAACTATGGGATAATGAAAAATAAATGATAAATCGGCGATTACGTATTGTTGGGTTAGTTTAGTCATGTTCAACCACATGCACATGTTCATGCACCGCACACACACGCACAAGCAAACACACACATACACAGGCACGCACGTACGCAAGCACGCACGCACACGCCCACAACACACACACACACACACACACACACACACACACACACACCTCATGCACCCCCCCCCCCCTCCACACACACACACTGAACACACTTTCATATGATAAACTGAAACACATTTTCATTTAATAACACTATGAGTAAAAAGACATTAAATCAAAGAACACCACACACCACACACACACACACACACACACCACACACACACACACACACACACACCACACACCCAAAAACACACACACCACAACACACACAAGAGTAGGCATTTGCAGCGGGGCTACTTGTACAGAATTTGATTATTTCCAGATTTAATCGATTTACACTTTGCAGGTCACGATTACTTCGTGGGTCTTTTTCTGTGCTTTTGAACATGATTCCATTCAATTTCTTTTTTAAAAGGTTTTTTTTTTTTTTTTTTTATCAAAAATTACTTTTCTATAAATATTACAGATTTTTCCTCTGGAGTTTAAATCCCGTATCGTTTCCACTCCCCCCCCCCCCCCTCCCGCAAAGTCCTTCGGATGAGGACTGTAAACCGAGGTATGTGTGCGAACACGCGCAGGAAACTTATTTTATTTTTTTTATTTCCACTTTATTTCAAGTTTCTCCGCGTGAATTTCGGGTGCTCTCCCCGGGGAGAGCCACGTCGCCGCAAGTGCAGGCCTACCCATTATTATTTTTCCCCAGGGATGGTGTTAAAAAACGACACCTGTGTGCTGCTGGTTTTTTCTTTTGATAATTTTGTCATCCGCTCCTACCGCACACGAGACCTGTTCTTTCGAAAGCGGAACGGGATTTTACGTGGCGCAAGTTGTTCTGCGTTCGTTTCCAACGGGACCTCGGTTTAATAGTCCCCATCCGATGACTTTGGGACATTCGTTCGTTTTTTCGTTTTAAACTGGGAAGAAAGGGCGAGGCGGGGTCGAACCCAGAAACTCACGGTTTACAAATTGGCGGTGAACGTCTTAACCATCCTTCCCACCGTCCTTCCTTTTCGCACACATTAAAACCGGTTCCCTTTTTTGGAAGAGTAGGCCATTGTGTGCTGGTGGAACGTACGACAAAACTGATAAAACTACATAGGCACGGGGGGGATGTAAAAAAAAAGCACATGTGTGCTTATTCCTTTTCCCTCGAATAAAAGGAAAAAATAAAATGCAAAAAAATAAACAAAAACACACCACCCATGTGAACCCACGCAGCACTTAGAGACATGCACAAACAAATCGGAGACATAAACACACACACAACACTACGATTCAAAAGATTTT
>JASPKP010008595.1:0-11372 GCA_030674155.1 Stramonita haemastoma | reverse complement strand
CCCCCCGTGTGGGGTGTGTGTTGTGTGTGTGTGTGTGTGTGGGTGTGTTTTTGTGTGTGTGTGTGTGTGTTTGTGTTGTGTGTGAGGGGTTTGGTGTTTTGTGTGTGTGGTTTTGCTTTTTGTAATTTTTTTGAAAAAAACCCCAAGGCCTTTAAATTTTTTTTTAAAAAAGGGGAAAAAAACCTTTTTAAAAAACCCCCCCAAAAAAAAAAAAACCGGAAACCCCAAAAAAAACCCGGGGGAAATTTGGAAAAAAAAAATTTGGGGGAAAAAAATTTTGGGAAAAAAAAGGGGCCCCCCCCAAAAACCCAAAAAAAAAAAACCCTTTTTTTTTAAAAATTTAAAAAGGGGGGAAAAAAACCCAATTAAAAAAAAAAAGGTCGGGAAAACCGGGGCAAAGGGGGGGAAAAGGTTCCCCCCCCGGGGGGGGTTTTTGGGGCCCCCCAAAAAAGAAAAAACCTTCGGGAAAAAAACCGGAAAAAGGGGCCCCCCAAAAAAAAAAAAAAAAAACCCCCAAAAAAAAATTTTTTTCCAAACCCTTTTCCCCCCCCCCCTTTTTTTAACCCCAAAGGGTTTAAAAAAAGGGGGGGGGGTTTTTTTTTCCCCGGAAATTTTTCCCCCAAAAAAAAATTTAAAAAAAATTTTTAAAAATTTTTTTTTTAAAAAAATTTTTTCCCAAAAAAAATTTTTAAAAAAAGGAAAAATTTTTTTTTTTCCCCCCCCCTTTTTTTTTTTTTTTTTGGGGGGGGGGCCCTTTTTTTTTTTTTTTTGGGGGGGGGGGTTGGGGGCCGGGGGGGAAAAATTTTAAAAAAATTTTTTTTTTAAAAAAATTGGAAAAAAAAAAAGGGGGGAAAATTTTAAAAGGGGGGGTTTTTTTTTCCCCGGGGGAAATTTTTTGGTTTTTTAAAAATTTTTGGGGAAAAATTTTTTTTTTTAAATTTTTTTTTGGGGGAAAAATTTTTTTTTTTTTTTTTTTTTTGGGAAATTTAAAAATTTTTTTTTCCCCTTTTAAAAAAAAAAAAAAAGGGGGGGTTTTGTTTTTTTTTAAATTTTTTTTTTTGGGTTTTTTTTTTTTTTTTTGGGGGGGTTTTTTTTTTTTTTTTTTTGGGGGGAAATTTTTTAAAAAAAAGGGGTTTTTTGGGGGGGGGGGGAAAAAAAAAAAAAAAAAAAAAAACCCAAAAAAATTTTTTTTTTTTTAACCCCTTTTTTTTTTTTTCCCCCGGGGTTTTTTTTGGGAAAATTTTTTCCCCCCCGGGCCGGGGTTTTTTTTTTTCCCCCGGGGGTTTTTTTTTTTAAAAACCCCCAAAAAAAAAAAAGGGGTTTTTTTAATTTTTGGGGTTTTTTTTTGGGGAAATCGAAAAGGACTTTCAAAAAAAATTTACTGAAAAAGGCAATTTGTCCAGGGAAAAGGGAAAAAAAAGACAACCAAGGAAGAGATGGGGGAAACAAACATCGGAAAAATTGAACGGGAAAAAAAACAACCCAAATTTTGGGAAAAAAGGCAGAAACAAGAGGGGAAATGGGGGGGGGAAATTTGGTTGGAAAAAAGTTTTAAAAAGGGAATGCCCCTACGGTCGCCAAACAAAAGGGAAAAAAGGAATTTTAAAAGATTGATAGTAAAAAGGGTAATGAAAATTACAAATGTTTTTTTTCAAAGGTTCTTTCTGCTTTTGGGCGGGATGACTTTTTTTTTTGTTTTTAACGAAAAATTTCCCTTTTTTAAAACTTTCTAATTTAGTTTTCAACATTTTTTTTGGGTTTCTCCCCATAAAAAATTTAACCAAAAACAAAAAAATGGGGAAAAAAGGGGAAAAAATTTTGTTTTTTAAAATTTGATATTACTACTTTTAAAAACTAGTCATCTTTGCTTTAAATGCTATTTTTAAAAAAAAAAAAGTGCTTGGGAAATTTTAAAAACGCCCCGGGAAAATTTTTTTTTTTTAAAAAAAACCAAAAAAAACCGGGGAGGTTTAAAAAAACCTTTTTTTTCTGCAAAAAAAAAAAAAAAAAAAGGGCCAAAAAAAAAAAAAAAAAAAACCCTTTAAAAAAAACTTTTAAAAAAAAAAAAAGTTCCCTCTTCACTCCGCCTTTCCCCCCCAAAAATTGGGTTTCCCAATCCCCAAAAGTATTGTAGTCCCCCCCCCTGAATACAAAACCCCTTTTATGTGCAAACCCGGGGACCCTTTAGTAGTGCGGTTTACTCAAATTCTCCGCGCTGGGTCTCCCTCTGTTTTCCCCAAGAACGAAAAAAACCCTTCCAGCCATTTTTTGGGCTGGTTTTTTTTTTTTATTTTTTGGGGTTTTTGGGTCTCTGGGTCCCCTGTCTTTTTTTTTATGTTTCGGGGGTTTTTTCCCCGGGTTTCCCCCCTTTTTGAGGAAAAGTTCATATTTTGGCAGTTGACATGAAAGGGCCCGGTCTTTTTCCGTGCAATCGCTTTCTTTCTTTTTTATTTTTTATCTGGGCCCCCTAGCTAGATTCCCGAATTTTGGGAAAAAGCGGTTTTCCTGCCTTTGATTTGAAGGAAATGGGCATCAAATTTTCCCGGATATTAAAATTTTAGAGAGCAAATGGGGTCCCTTTTAAAGGAAAAAAAAACCCCGGGGCTGCACAGTAAAAATGAAGGGGCGACGTTTGCCTTGGGGGGCATTTGGGTTTCGTTTAAAAGCCCGTAAAGGAAGGGGAAGGGGTTTTGTTTCCCCCAAAAATGAGGGGATTCCCTGTTGCTTTGAAAAAAAAAGAATTTTATGCTCGGGGTAAAAGGGAAAAAAAGCTGTGTGTTTTCTCTCCTCTTCTGGGTTGTAAAATTTCCCAAAAATTTTTCCCGTTTTAAATGTGGAAAGGGGGTTTAAATGCGGAATAAAAAACACAAACCCGATTGTTTTTTTTGGTATTTTTATTAAAAAATTGGGGGGCTCCCTCGTGGTTTAAAAAAAAATTTTTTTAAAAACCCACTTAAAAATTTTTTTTTCCCCCAAAATTTTTAAAAAAAAAGGTTCCCCCGGGGGGAAAAAAAAAATTTTCAGGGAAAAAAAACCTACCTTTTTTTTTTTCCCTTTTTAATCATTAAAAAAAAAACATTCAACTTTTCCCCCGGGCTAAAGGTTTTTTTAAAATTTCACTAAGGTAAACTTTTTGGAAAAATTTTAAAAATTTCTCGTAAACAAAAAAAAAAGAACCAAATATAATAATAAAATAAAATCAAAAAAAAAAAAAAAAATTTTTTTTTAAAAAAAAAATAAAAAAAAAATTAAAACTTTTTTAAGGGCCTTCCTTTTAAAAAATGGGGGGGGGAAAAAATTTAAAAAAGGGGTTTTTTCCTTTTTGTTGTTTTTATTTTTTTGTTGGGGGTGTTTGTGTTTGTTTTCTCTCTTCTCTTCTTCTCTTTCCCCCTTGTCTTCTCTCTTCTTGAAAACTTTTTGGTTTTTTTGTTTTTTTGGGGGGTTGTTTTGTTTGTTTTTCCCCCTTTCTTTTGTTAAACCTTTTTTTTTTTTTTTTTAAAAAAAAGGGGGTTTAGGGGGTTTTGGGGAAATTTTTTCCCAAAGGGGGACAGGGCGGCCCTCCTTCTCTTCTTTCTGTTTGGGAAAAAATTTTTCTTCTTTTTTCCCTTTTCCTCTTGTTGGAGTTTTTTTGGGTTTTGGAATTGGGTTTTTTAAAAGGGGGGGGGGAAAAAAGTGGAAGGGGGAAAGGAGGGGGGGGGGGAGGGGGGGGGGGGGGGGGGGGGGGGGGGGGCGGGGGGGGAAAAAAAAAGAAAATTTTTTTTGGGGGGGGGGGGGGAAAGGGGGGGTTTTTTGGGGGGAAAAAAAAAAAAGGGGAAGGGGGGGGAAGGGGGGGAAAAAATAGGGGAAAACAGAAAAACAGAAAAGGACAAAACAGAAACAGACAGACAGACAAAACGGGACAAAGACAGAAAAAGGGGAAAGGAGGATGGTGGTGGGTGGTGGTGGTGGTGGTGGGGGGGTGGTTTGGGGGGAAAAAAAATGATAATGAAATGTAAATAAATGAAAAAGAAGTTAATGAGGGAAGAATGATGGGGGGTGGTTGGTTTGGGGGTTTGATGGTGGTAATAAATAAAATCGAAACAAGAAGATGATAAAATGATGGTGGGGTTTTTTTTTGTTAGGGGGAAAAAATTGTTGGTAAATTGGTTTTTGACATTCCTAATAAAAAACTGGGGTTTAAATTGTTCCCTTTAACTTTGGGGGAAAAAAAAAAAATAAAAGACCCAAAAAAAACACAAAAACATTGCTTCACTTTAAGGTTTTTTGGAAAACGGGGGCCACCCTTTGTTGTGTGATTTCGTTTTTATACTAAAAACTCTCTTTCTACTTTTTTTTTTTTTTAATTTTTTTTTTTTTTTTTTTTTTTTTTTTTTTTTCCCATTTTTTTAGCGGGGGATATAAATTTTCTTCAAACAAAACTTCAGGGCACAGGGGGAAATAAAATCAAAATTCAAATGCAAAAAAAAGGGGGGGTTAAAACTCTTATTTTGAAAAAGATACAAAATTTGAAATAATTATTAGGGAAACCCAACTTTGCTAAAAGGTTTTTTTCACCCACTGGGGGTTGGGGAAATGTGTATTTTAAAATGCATAAAATCACTAATATAAAAAAAAATCCTAAATCCGGCCCCCTTTTTTTCCCTTTGTTTTTTCTGTCGGGTCTTTTTTTTTCTCCGTCCCCGGGTTTTGTCTGTCTGTCTCTTTTGTTTCTTTTTTGTCTGTGCCCCTGTTTTGTTCTCCCCTTCTCCTCCCCTTTTCTTCTTTCCCCCCTTAAAAAAAAACAAAAAACCACACAAAAAAACACACACCCCACGCCGCACACGCATACACACGTCACCCCCCACCTCTCTCTCTCAAAACCCCACACCCCCCCAAAACCAAAAAACTTATGGTTACCCCCAAATTCTCTTTGTTCTTTTGGGGCAAACGGGGGAAACTTTTTTAAAAAATTCTTTTTTTTTTGTTTTTTAGCGGGGGGGTTGGAACCCATTTTCCCAAACCCAAATTAAAGGGGGTCATTTTTAGACCCCCTTCTTCGCTTTTTTAACAGGGAATGAAGAGGGACCAAAAAAATGAAAATAATGCCTTTTAAATTTAAGTCTGGCTTGTGGAAAAAAATTTTGGGTTTTCTTTATGTCTGTTTTTGAGATTGGATTTTGGTTTCAAGAAACCAAAAACCCAAAACCACCGGGAAAAATTTAAATTGAATCGTGCCCTAGATGGGAAAATAGTCCCTCTGTTTTTTTGGTCTGGGGAACTGTGTTATGTTTTTTTTTAAGGAAAAGCGGGTTAGGGCGGGTGTTGAGGCCTTTTTTTTGGGGTTTTTTGGGGGTTTATTTTTTGGTTTAAAAAAAAGGGATTGGGGAAAAGTGAAATTTGGTAGAACCAAAAAAGGTTTCACTCTTTAATTAAAACTTTCTCTGTCTGTCTGTCGGGTCTGTCTGTCTGCCCTGTCTTTTCTGTCTGTCTGCCCCTGTCTGTCTGTCTGTCTGTCTGCTGTCTGCCCTGTCAGTCTGTCGTCTCTCTCTCTCTCTCTCCTCCTCTCCTCTTTTTTCTCTTCCCCTTCTCCCCTCTCTCTCTCTCCCCCTCTCCCCTTTTCCATTCCCGGGATGGGGGGGTGTGGGTGGCTGTCTTCTCTAGTGTTTTAAAATTTTTGCAGATTTTCCAGCCGACATTTTTCCCCGACTTCAAGAGCACCCCTCTTTGAAATTTTTACGGTTGCATGCTTATGGAAAATGTTCGGGGCTTCTGAAAATCCCACCAAAAATATTTGACAAAATTTAATACGGGATCTTTTAAATGCAAAAAAATTAAAAAATTTAAATTTTCTTCCTGTTTTTTTTAAATACACGACGGAAAATTAAGGTTTTGGAAAAAAGGGAATTGTTTTTTTTAAAAAGTTGAGTTTGGGAAAACATTATAAAAATCCAACCATTCTTACTTTTAAAAAGGGCGGGCAAACCAAATTTCCCAAAAATTCGAAAACCAAGGGACTCTTTGGATTTCCAGGGGGTAAAGGGGAAAGGGTTTTATCCACTGGCTTAAAAAGCGTCCTTTAAATTTGCTCCACGTGGAGGCCACCTCGTATACTGCAAAAAATGTTCTGCTTTCTTTTTTTTTCCCTTTTGGTTTTTTTTGCCCAAACTGAAAAAATTCCTTTCCGGCAAATGAATTTTTTCCTCTTTTTTTTTAAAAGGTCTTTGAAGCTTAAAGTCTGTTTTTGGGTAAAAAAACTTTAAATTGGGTCTTTAAAATTTTTTTTTCCCCTGTTTTTTTTTGGGGAATGGAAATCCGAAACAAGGGGCCCAAAAACTGGTTCTATTGGGGGACTGTGTTTTTTCCCTTTTAAAAATTTAAAAGCTTTCCTTTAAACTTTAAATTTGGTAAAAATATGGTTTTAAAGGGGGTTTATTTTCCAACTCAGTTTTGGTTTTGTCCCGAAACTTTTCACCAGGTCCAACATCTCAAAAATTTAAGTTTTTTTTAAAATTTGGGCTCGGGGTTTTAAATTTTAAAAAAAAAAAAACTTTAAAATTCCCTTCAATCTTTTTCTAAAATGGGAACTTTTTAAAAAGAAAGGAAAAAAATGTTTTTTTTTCGACTTCGGAAAGGGATACAAAAGGCTCCTGCCCTTTAAATCAACCCGTTGTTGAAAGGGGTGAGTCAGGGGAAAATTGACAGCACAATGGTGAGGGTACTTGAAAGCATCCACCGCACACGTAAAATTTTCTTTTCCAGAAACAGGGTGTGGGGGAATTGGAGTCAAAAAGAGCATTTTTTTGGGGGGACATCCGGGGGTTTTCGGGCTTGGGAAAAACTTAACACCCCTGCATTTTTTTTAGTGTTTATTTGCTGCGCGGCGGGGGATGTTTCCTAAAATTTTAAAAAAAAAAAGTTTATTTCAGCCCTGGAATATAAAGGGTTTTTAATTTTTTAAATAAAATCTATTATTTATTTTTTATAAAACCCCCCCAAAACCCCTTAACATGGTTGGAAAAGGGATAAAAAAAAAAAGAATTTGAAAATTGGAAAAAACTTAATAGGTTTAAAGGGATTAACAAAAAGCATTAATTAAAACCAAAACACCAAAAAAAAAGAAAATCACTTTTAGAGTGAATCCATTTTTAAACGGGGAATTTGGACCCTTTAATGCCCTATTTTTTTGGGGTTTTTTTCCCAAAATGGGGGTAGGGAGTTTGTTTTTCAATAAAGTTTCTTTCCTTGTGCGCCTTTCAATTCGGGGAAAATTTTCTTAATTATTTTTAAAATCCCCAAAAACTCGTATCGGTTTTTTTCCAAAATCCATGCTTCTTTCCTAATCCGAATTTCTATGTTTTTTTTGGTTTTTTGGCGGAAAGTTGGGGTTAATCCCTTTTGGCACAAACACACCACCCCACACACGAAACCCCACCCCAAAAAACCCACCTCAAAAACCCGCAACCAACACACACGCCAAGACACACAAAAAACTTAAAACACACAAAAATACAACACACCACACAAACCCAACAAAAACCCGTACACCACACACTCTCTCCCCTTCTCCCCCCTCACACACCCCAAAAAACACACACACACACCACAAAACACACCCCAAAACACAAAAACAAAACACAAAACACACCCCCTTTAACCACACACACCACCGCGTTACCCCAAAACCCAACCCCCAACAAAATTAAAACCTCACACACAAAACACACACACAAAAACAAACACAAAAAACCCCCCTCAAAAAAACAAAAAACACCCCCACAAACACACACTTACATACACTTTTCCCCCCTTTTCATTTTGTTTTCAGAAAATGTGTTTTTTTCTAAAAAAAAGGAAAAGGGAAAAAGTAAAAAAATTTAAAAAAAAAAAAAAAAAAAACCTAAAAACCAAAAATAAAGGTCCCCCAAAGTGAAAAGAAAATTTAACCCTGGGCTGGGGCCCAAAACCAAATAAAAAATTAAAAAGTGCCCTTTTTGTTTGGGGGTAAAAGGGAGTTTAAAGGTAAAAAGTTTAACCCCCCGGCATTTATGAATAAATTGCCCTTAAAAACTGCCTTTCCCTACCATTCCCTTTTTGCCTATTTTGAAAAGTTCATTTTGAAGAAGCCCAAAGATGCCCTTTTGGCCTTTTTGGGGGAAAACGGGTGTTAAAAAAGTTTTCGCTATAAAAAAAGAAAATGCCCATTTGCTAAACTTTTAAGAAACAAAAACCAAAGTTATTTTTTGTTGCTTGTTTCCCTTTTTTGTTTTTTGTTGTTGTTATTCCCCCAGT
Organism: Stramonita haemastoma; assembly: GCA_030674155.1. NCBI lineage: Eukaryota > Metazoa > Mollusca > Gastropoda > Neogastropoda > Muricidae > Stramonita > Stramonita haemastoma. The sequence continues at coordinate 3,104 of JASPKP010008595.1, read as the reverse complement.
GTTCTTGGGGTTGCGGGTTTTTTAATGTTGTTGTTTTTTTCTTTGTTGGGCTTTTTTTTAATTTCTTTGGTTGTAAAAAATTTTTAAAGGTGTTTCGAACCCCAATAAAATAATCTGATAAAATGTGTTCTGGCATTTAGAAAATTAAAAACAGTTTTCTTAAAAGATAAAAAACTAAACCTTTTTGATCACTTTGATAAAAATGTAAATTCCCTTTTTTCCAAAACCTTTTTTAAAAATTTTCAGTTTTCGTTATTTTTTAAGATATTTATAAAGATATATATTCCCAATCTACCATAATTATGAAAAACGTTTTTTAAAAAAAGGGTCAAGAAAAAATTGAAAATGTCCTTTTTATTTTAATAAAAAATTTTTTGTATAAATTTTAAGTTTGTCTGTATTTCCATATTTTAAAGACTTTTTTTATGTCAAGGACTGTTTTTTTTTTTTAAAGGGTGTTGATAATTTTAAAATTGTCGCCCCAACACAAAAACCACAACAAAAACACAAAAACACACACGCGCGCGCGCGCGGTGCGCGAAAACGGCACCCCAAATACAACTTTAAAATTTAAAAAAAAACAAAAACACACAAGACACAAAAACCGCCCCCAAAAACATAACAAAAATACAAACACCCCCATGCACATTCATAAAACCACCCCGTTTTACACAAAACGTTTTAACACACCCCAACACACCCCAAAAAAAAACAAACCACACAAACAAAACAAACAACACAAAACACCCCACACAAATTCACCACAAAAAACACAAAAACTTTAAAAAATTTGGGGAGTTTATATTTTGTTATGGTTTTGTATTTTTAATGTATGTTGTCGGAAAGGTATGTATGTATTTTTATGAAAGGTATGAAATTTAGGGTTTTGTAATGAAATGTATGAAAAAGGTATGTTTTTTATTGTATGTATGTATTTTAAATGTTTTTTGTATGAAATTGTATGTGGGTATGTATAAAATTTAAAAGTATGTAAAGGGGTATTTATGTAGGGGTATGTAAAAATTTAAAAAATATGGGAACCCTAAAAATCCCTAAAATATATTTTTTAATTAAAAAAATTATTTTAAAAATCGTTAAATTATATATTTAATTCAAATATGGAACCCCCAATATTAAAAAAAAATTAAAAAAATTTTGGGGGGGTTTGGGGGGCGGGGAAGGGGCCAAACTATTCGGGTTGTTATTTTTTTTACATAAAAGGGTTTATAAACACTGTTGGGACGTGAAAACCTTTGTTTTAGACTTTGATTAAAAGTTTTAAAACCACGGTTTTTCCCAAACCAAAAAAAGCAAAACATGGTTTGCTTTTAAGGGGTTGTTGTTAACCCAGTTGTTAAACTTTTACCCCCTTACCCACTTTTAAAACCACTCTGGGGGGGGGGGGGGGGGCACCCAAAAATTGTTCTCGGGCTCATGACCGCCCCTCCCCTCACTGAAAATCCATTAACCATAGAGGGTGGGGGGGGTTCTGGGTGCAAAGTCTTTTCAGATAAGAGGGAAAAAAACCGAAGGGGTCCCTTTGGGGTTAAAACATGAAAATTTTTTTTAAATTTTTTTTTATCCTTTTATAAAAAAGGGTTTAAAAAAAAAAAAAGCATTTTCATAATGCTTGTTTATTTTTTAAATTCCAGCCCCCGTGTGTTTCCCCTGTTTTGGTAAATTTTTGTCATCTGGTTCCCACTTTGGCCCAACACGATGGCCTACTCTTACAAAAAAGTGTAAATAAGGTTTTTTAAAATTAAAAGGGAAATATTTTTTCTCCCGTGCGTTCGCCCCAAGGGGGGCCTCTTTAAATTTTTAAGGCCCCATGAAAGGAAAAAAAAAAACCATGGGGAAAAAAAGGGGGAGTTTTTTCCTCCGGCAAAAATTCTGAAAGAAAAAAAAAAGCTACTTTGATATGGAAAAACAAAATACAGTTGCAAAAAAGGTAAAAAAAAAAAAAAAAAAGAAGGGGTGGCGCTGCACTTGGGGGTGACGGCGCTCCCCCCCGGGGGGAACCCAGTCCAAAATTTCCCACCCAGAAAAAAATCTGTTGTTATTTTAAAAGTGGTAATGAAATAAAAAAAAATTAAAAAAATAAAATGTGAAAGTTTGTACTTATGGAATCTGGGGGAAATTAAAGTCGCCGTATTATTTGGCCAAAACCCCAAATTACCCAGACTTGAGAAGGTTTTGGTTTGTTTTTTTTCTCTTTTAAAAGGTTAAAATAGGCAAACAGGTTTTTTTATGCTAATTTGCTTCCCAAAAAGATGGAACAAAAAATTTTTTAAACCCGGGTTATTTTTTTTTAAAAAACCAAAAAAAAATTTTTAAGTTTGTTGGGGGGTATTTGGGAAAAAGGGGGTTGCCTTCCGCCCAAATTAATTAAAATAAAAAACTTTTTTTTCCCCGGGGGGAAAAATTTTAAATGAAAAGTAGCCCGCGGAGAGGGGGGGAAAAAAGGGGCAAATAAGGGGGGCCGGGCGGGGGGGGGGGGAAAAAATCGGGTCTGTCTGTTAAAAACACCCTTAAAAGGGTTTCCCAAAATTGGGTTCCCGGGGAAAAAGGTTGTTTTTGGATAATAAATGGGGGGTTATCCTTAAGACTAAACTCCCCAAAGAAATTCTTTTGCAATCATATCAGGCTTCTTGTCTAAAACAAGGCTTTTGATGTCCCCTCACAGAAAAACCATTAAAGGACGTTTTTTGGTTATGGATGGAAAACCTTTTGGAAAACTTTTATCTGGAAAAAATTTTCCCCCACAAAATTAAAAAGGAGGAGGCGGCTGGGGGTGTTGGAAACTATACTTTGTTGTTTGGCCCCAAACCACCCTCGCCCGGCGTCAAAATTAAAAGCGCTTTTTGGGGAAAATAAAAACCTTTGGGGTTGTGTGTGTGTGCGGGGCGGGGGTGGGTGTGTGTGTGTGTGTGTTGTGTGTGTGTGGGGGTTTGTGGGGTTGTTGTGTGTGTGTGTGTGCTTTGGGGTGCAGGCGGCGTTCGAAGCTTGCGAAAGGGGGGTTTTTGCTTGTTTTGTTTTAAAATTTCGTTGCAGTTGTCTCACAAGTCCTATACTGGGTTTTGGGACATTTTCATTTTTGCCCCCTG
>JASPKP010008594.1:0-7500 GCA_030674155.1 Stramonita haemastoma | reverse complement strand
CTCTGTCTCTGTCTCTGTCTCTGTCTCTGTCTCTCTCTCTCTCTCTCTCTCTCTCTCTCTCTCTCTCTCTCTTCTTCTCTCTCTCTCTCTCTCTCTCTCTCTCTCTCTCTCTCTCTCTCTGCTTACCATCTGGTTCTGGATGAATGTTTAATTTTGTTTTTGTTATGGTATTGGTGTGTTTTCTTCATGGATTTTGTTTGGTTTATTTCCTCCTCTTTTTAAAAAACAACAACAAACTATTAACTTTCTGAATGTTTTATGTATGATTTAGTCGTGGTGCTTTACTGTTAAAGTCTGAAGGAACGGATTTTTTCATATTTTATCCTTAACTTTATATGATCATGTCAATTGTGAATGAATTTTTGAAGGTTTCTTTTACAACCAACTGTAGTGCCTGTCCTTAGTGATAACAGGAAGATTGATGTCGCATCAGACAGATAACATCATCTATGCAAGCAGAGCACACTTCTGAATTTTGTCTACTTCGTCAGTGGTCCCAAGTGCAAAACGAAAGCAAAAAAAAGAGAGGGAAAAAAGATAGAAGTTGTGTGTGCGTGAGAGCACAGACATGTTGTCAACTGAAGGACTCAGGAATACTTAGATATCTCAAAATAACGACACTTATAGACTAACTATTCGCTTCTGATTCCTTCTACCCATGTCCTGTCTAAAATCACTTTGTTTTAGTGGATGGACATCAAATGAAGACACACATATCTCAAATATTCCCAGTTGAGGATACCATCGGTGCATTTTTTTTCTATTAGTTACAAATGATAGGGGAGGGGATAGCTCAGTGGTCAGAGCGTTCGCTTTCCCCCCAGCCAATGTTAAACAGCGTTGAGCGTGGATATCAATGGGATGAGTGACCGTTTGGGCGCCTTGGCTTCAGTGCAGTCCCCAGTTCACCCAGCTGTAAATGGGTACTTGCCCTCTTTATGGTTAGAGAAAGTAAAGCAGCAAGAGAGAGGAGATGGGCGCCGCCCTCAATATGCTGGCCCCTAGAGAAGCTGAGGTATCTGATACCTCGCTCCCCTACGACCAAAAAGGTTATGGGACCTTTTTACCTTTACAAATGATACATTCATATTGATAAATATCCCCGAAGTCGGAATGCAGCTACCTTCATGGCGGGCAAAAATGGTCTCATACACACACTCTCACCATTAGATCTTGTGAACGTCAGAACTCTTAGGCTACGGCCATAGTAAACCCGGCCCGTCCCGTTGTTTCGACGGCCGTCTCTTTGACGGGAGAACGGATCCGTCAAAGCGGCCATAGTCAACCCGGCCCGTCTCTTTCTGACAATATGGTCACCCCGAGACTGCGAGTGACGCAAAAACGAGGCTGCCGCGGTGACGCAAATCGACAGAAAATAGTTCGACATAAAAAGTGTTTTTACGTAAAATCTCCCCCCAAAACTTTTATCAAAACCATTGGAATGTAATCGGGAAAGGTTAATTTACTAGTTTGTGTAGTCAGAATTTTTGAAGCACCATAAATAAGTTTTTCTTGATTATTTTCCTTTCCGTCGACCCGGCAAACGGACGTGTTGCTCGAACGTCAAAACGACGGGTTAAAAAGAACGGGCCGGGCCGGGTCTACTATGGCCACGCTCAGCCGTTTTCAGTGACGCCACAGAGTAATTCAGCCGGGCAGCATTTTTCACCCGGCCCGTCGTTTTGACGGCGTCAAAACGACGGGTTTACTATGGCCGCGGCCTTAGCCGAAGAACGAAAACATAAAAATATGGACATAATTATTACATGGTTGTATTCATTTTCTTAATTTACTTATCAATTTCATGCATACCTTTATAATAGGAAATAATGGCATGCTACGGATTGATGTTCTTCCCCTGCTGTGTTATCATTGATCTGTAATTTTGTAATTAGTTTATTGAATGACAGTTGTTTCAACCAAAATTCTGGTCAGTGTTTAATGGCTGCTTTCTTCACCCAACAAACAGGATGGATGACTTTGGTTCCCTCCCTCTGTGCACAGCAGCTCACAAGGTGAACAAACAGATTTTACCCTGAGCATAGGCAAGGAAACACAGACAAGGTGCAAAGGAGCCAAATTAAGGGTAAACCCTTTTTGGAAACAAAAAAAAAAACACAAAAAGCAAACACCCCCCCCCCCACCCTCACCGTTTATCGTAAACCAATATACCCCGAAGCTGGAATGCGGCTACGTTATTAGTGGAGGAGGGGGGGGGGGGACGATTGCGTACGCAAAAAAAACCTCACCATGGCTGAACCCCGTAGCTCTAGCTGAGGGAAAAAACCAAAACCAAAACAAAACAAAACAAACAAAAAACCCACCATAACATATTTACACTTTCTTCCGTTTTCTCATTCAGGAAGTTTTTTTTCTCGTGCAAAGACATTAAAAACAAACAAAAAAAGTAAATCAAAGAAAACAACAGACAAGAAATTCTGACTTTACTTCAGTTATGCACTTGATTCTTTGTTGGCCAATTTATTATATTTTTTAAAATTATCATACCACTTTACGTCACAGCAAATTTCTCTGCGTGAAATTCGGGCTGCTCTCCCCTGGGGAGAGCGCATCGCCACTAGTGCGGCGCCACCCATTATTTTCTTTTTTCTTTTTCCTGTCTGCAACTGTATTTTCTCCCTTATCAGAGTGGGTTTTTTTCTACATAATTTTGCCAAGGACAACCCCCTTGTTGCCCTGGGTTCTTTTTTTTTTTTCTTGGAATGAACGGCACTGTTCTGTAAAAAGTTGATAATGCCATTTCCAATTCTGACCCCCCCGGGACAACCTATGGAGAATGCGAAGAAGACGACGACGAAGAGCTATATATCTCTATAAGAGAAATCTAGCAAGTTCCCTTTGTTCCTAGGTAGAGATGGGATAGATTTTCGCCATGTTGAAGAGAGGTATGGGTGAGGATGTGTGTGGAAACATTGGGGTCTTTGCTCAGGTTTCTCTCCAGCTGCACAGTGAGATATTGTCTGATGTTGGGTGGTCTTGTTTCTAGCTTTTCTTTGCTTCATTATGATTTGGATCTACTGATGTCTAAATCGTGAAGCACGCGAGTAATCGTGCACGTGTTCGCGTTCGCGCGCGCGCACACACACACACACACGCACGTACGCACGCACTCAGGTACGCACGCACGCGCACACACACACACGCACGCACACACACACACACACACACACACACACACACACTCAGTCATATAGGTATGTGATTTGTCTACATAGTGACATAGCGTAAAGATATATTGTTTTATGATAATTGTGCATGTGTTTGTGAAGTCAGAGCGAAAAACAAAAGATAAGGAAAGGGTGCTTAAAACAACAAGAACAACACAAATGAATAAATACACTTCTAAAAAAGACGAAAAAAACTTTCTTTGTTTGGTTGATTGGGTGGTATATGTTGTTGTTGTTGTTTGTGTGTGGTTGCTTTTATCTACTCATTTATGGATTTTAAGCTGTTTGGTCAGTTGGTTGGTTCATCATGTTGTAACTCTATATACATTTGTCATTTGTTTCCTCCTTAAAGGTAAAAGGTAAAGGTGTTCCCATCACCTATGTGGTCATAAGGGTACGAGGCATCAGAGCCTCAGCTTTTCCAGGGACAGCATATTGAGGGCGGCGCCCATCTCCTCTCCCTCGCTGCTTTACCTTCCCTGACCCTAAAGAGGGCAGGTACCTATTGTCAGCTGAGTGAACTGGGGCACTGTACTGAAGCCAAAGTGTGCAAAACTATCACCCATCCAATAGGTAATCACGCTCGATGATGCTTAATTGGCTTGGGGAAAGCAAGTGCTCTGACCACTGAGCTATCTATCCTACTTACTTGATCTTTATGGCTTGTTCATAATGCATGTGTTTGCAGCAAAACTGATAGATCTAGTAGGTACAATTTTGGTTTCATCTACTAATGTTATGATTATAGAAGAAGAATTGAAGCAGAGTCGAAGGCAGCCGGAATGACGTGGGTCGAGCTGAAGAGGATCTCCCAGAACCGAGTCCGTTGGAGACGTGCTGTTGTAGCCCTATGTTCCCAAGGGAATTCACAGGCATAAGTCAAGTAAGTCATGTTATGATTATGTGTGAAGCATTATGTTTTTCTTTCTTATCAAATAGCTGATGTGTATAATTAATTATAAGCTGCGGACAGAGAAGATGTAACGTTTTGGTTTTGATGCATTTTAGAAACCATTGGCTTGTTTGTTGCTCTTTGTATGTCTGTGCAATGTCAGTGTGTGTGTGTGTGTGTGTGTGTGTGTGTGTGTGTGTGTGTGTGTGTGTGTGTGTGTGTGTGTGTGTGTGTGTGTGTGTGTGTGTGTGTGTATGTGCGTGCGTGCGTGTGTGTGTGTGTGTGTGTGTGTGTGTGTGTGTGTGTAAGGTCTGTGTGTGCGTGCGCGCGCGTGCGTTTGTATGAGTGTGTAAAGTAGAAATATACACCAAGAGACAGAGATATAGACTGGTAGATAGACAGATGGATGGATGGATGGATAGATGGATAGATGGATCGATGGATGGATGGATGGATAGTTAGTTAGCTAGCTAGCTAGCTAGATACATAGATACATGCATACATAGATACATAGATACATAGACATATAGATAGATAGACAGATAGATAGACAGATAGATAGACATATAGACATAATTATAGATAAACAGATAGACAGATAGATAAACAAATAGATAGACAGATAATAGACATAATATACATATATATAGATAGACATTAAACAAACAACCCTGTGTAGACTAATCATGACTCAGCACTTGATCCCATATCAGTCCCTTACAAAAAACAGAGGTGTTCCCAAAGCCTGAAATTGTCCTGTCCAGTATCATTTCCGCGACACGAAAAAAAGACAGAGAAGACGACGAAGAAGACGAAAGAAAAAAACAAGATGAAGAAAGAAAGAAAGAGAAGCGGATGAAAAACCAAAGGAAACAAAGCCATATCTCTTAATAGAAAGTCAGGGGAGCCTCCTTTGTTCCTGGATAAAGGTGAACGGAATCAAGAGATGGGGATATGACTTGGGGGTGGGGTGGGGGTGGGGGTAGGAGGGGGGAGAGGGCAGGTGGGAAGGATATTGGGGCCTTGTGTTCCGATATGTCCTGATCTGATAGAAAACTGTCTGATAGATTTTGTCTGGGTCTGGCGGGTTGGTTGGTTGGCTGGCTGGCTGGCTGGGTGGTCGGTTTTTTTTTTTTTTTTCTCTCTCTAACTTTGAGCATTTGGTGTCGTGATTGTACAAACATCTACTGTTTTTGAAAGAAAAGGCTGTTTATTCTTTGTCTGTTTCTATTTTGACCGTAAGTGTAGAGTGATCTTTCTGTTGGAAAATGGCTTAATGTCTGTGTGTTATAAATTATATATGTGTGTATGTATACATATATATTTATCTACGTATTGATCTATATGTATTAGTAACAGTGATGTGTATAAGAAGTTTTCCCCCCCAAAAAGACGAAAACTAAACAATCTTCCACTAAAAAGAAAGTTGTATTAGTATATGTACTTTCTATTAGGATATAAACATAGGATATATATTTTATATATATATATATATATATATATATATATATATATATATATATATATATATATATATATATATATAAGATCTGTTGGGATGCATGTGTTGCATGCATTTAGTTGTGAAGCAGCATAAAAAAACACACGTTCCCAATTGCTTAAGTTGGTGTGTGTGTGTGCGTGCTTGCGTGCGTGCGTGCGTGCATGCGTGTGTGTGTGTGTGTGTGCGTGCGAGCGTGTGTGCGTGCGTGCGTGCGTGTGTGTGTGTGTGTGTGTGTGTGTGTGTGTGTGTGTGTGTGTGTGTGTGTGTGTGTGTGTGTGCTTGAAATCAATTCTGAAAACAGTATAAGCAGGAGCCTTTTCTACCACGCACAAATGAACAACCAAAAAAACCCCTGCCAATTTTCATTTTGATGCTTCCATTGACACACACCTCTGTGACATAATAGGCCTACTTCTGTTTTCATGTACTTCAGGTCGTTCAAGACACAATTTCAAGGAAACCGGTGGGTACGGAAAAAAAAACTCTGCATAATTAATTACAAGAAAAAAAGTCTCATCAAAGCTGAAAACAAAAAAAAATCGAAAAGAAGAAAACGATATCCCCTACTACCCCCTTACACATGCATTCTTGGGGGAAAAAAATCGCAGAAAACAAAATAAAACTAAAGCGGAAATAAAGAAAGATTTTTTTTAAAATAAAAAGAAGTATGAAAAAAGAGAGAAAAGAAGGAAGAAAGAAGAAAAGAATCACAACTAAAACAAAGCAAATGTTACAAAAACACAGTACTGTTATAACGGTTTCATCCATTAAGGATTTTAAAGGTAAAGCAATGAATTTTTGGGGGGGGGATGTCTGCTTTCTACGCCCCCTCCCCCCCCCCTCCTCTCTCTCTCTCTTCTCCCTCTCTCTCCTCTCTCTCTCTCTCTCTCTCTCTCTCCTCTCTCTCTCTCTCTCTCTCTCTCTCTCTCTCTCTCTCTCTCTCTCTCTCTCTCTCTCTCTCTCTCCCACCCGCTCCTCCCTCCCTCTCTCTCTCTCACCCCCCCCTCCCTACCTACCCTCTCTCTCTCTTTCTCTCAATCCCAATCTTTCTTTCTCCCTAAGTCATCCAATATCGTCATCAGGGCTGCTGCTGCTTCCAGTGAAATCTACATGCGTGATGCAGGCCATCCCTCCTTCCACTTCAAACAGAATCCTTCGTCCGTTGTGTCCTTACGTGGATTGTAGTCGTCAAGTGGACTAGGCACAACGGGGATGGTAAGAACTTCTACCAAAGCCTGAACACTTTCTGCAGGGGAAAAAAAGCCAACATCCTTTCCTTCATCAGGAGGGCCGCCAATGCGCAGACATACAGAATCGCAAGACAAACGATTCGCTAATGTGACAATTCCTGTTGTCTTTGTGAAGTGTGCAAATTGGGTCAAACAGGAGATATTCCCGCGGAAAATGAGGAAATTTTCGCTATACATTAGTAGTCTGGACTTAGGGTTTTTTCCACGTTGTATCTTTTTTTTTAAAAATTATAATTATACTGGGTCGTGATTTCACGTCTGGTAATAGACAACGATGTGATAAGCAGTTTACAATTAATTTTCAGTTCCTTGTTGACTGAGTTCGAACCGATGAAGGTTTTAGTTTTAATCAAGTTGGCGACAAACAATCCACTTGACGATACAATATTTGTCTCTCCTCCTCCTCCTCCTCCTCTCTCTCCCACAACACTCAAGAAGCCTCCTATTGATGAAAAAACCCCTCGATGTGCTAAGCAGTTAAACATAATTTCAAGTTACTCTTTGACCAGGTTCGGGCAGTTGAACATCTTAATTAATGCAGTTAGTGACAGGAAACCCACTTAAATTAAGGACGCAGTATTTGTCTCTCCCTCCCCCTCCCTTCCCTCTTCCTTCTCCCACTACACACACACACACACACACACACACACACACACACACACACAC
>JASPKP010008593.1:0-11374 GCA_030674155.1 Stramonita haemastoma | reverse complement strand
CGATGGTTTGATAAGCGATGGAAATGGTATGGAAGGGTGTTTGGGGAAAAAAATCCCCAAAAAATAAGTGATAACGATGAGGTTTTTTTTTTTCCCACAGAAACAGACTCAATTAAAACTCCCGGGACTTGGTGTTTTTTACAAAGGAGGGCATTTTTGGGGGGCGGGTGGGTTCCAAAAATTTTTTTTCCTCTGAGGAAAAGAAACAGCTTTCAGTGGACAGTTTTGGCTTCGGGGGGAAAGGGGTTTTTTTGGGGTTGTGGGGGGGTGTTTGTGTTTGTGTGGGGGGGTTTTTGTGTGTGTGGGGTGTGTTTTTGGGTGTTTGTGTGTGTGGGGTGTGTTTTGGGGTGTGGGGGTGTGTGTTGTTGTCTGTCGTCGTCTGCCCTTCTGTGTAGGAAAAACCCAAAATACTGCAAGGCACTGCCCGAGGAGGAAAAAAAAGGGGGGGCCCCAAGGGGGGGAAATGGGAGGGGACTTCGGCTTTTTGGAAAGGGGCCTAGAACCAAAAAACCCTTTTGGGAAAAAGGGCCCAAAACAAGAGAGGAAGGGGGGGAAAAAGGTTTGAGTCTTCAGGGTGCCCCCAGGCGAGAAAAGGGGGTAGATAAAAATAATAGATAATAGAAATGTAGATAAAAAATAGATGATGATAATAGTGATGATAGATAGATAATAGATAGATGATAAAAAGAAATAGATAATAAAATAATGATAGATAGAAAAACCCAAAAATAGGATTTTAAAAAATAAAAAAAACCCAAAATGAGAGCTTTTCCCCGTTACCCCCTCGTTAATAAAGAAAAAGGAAAAAAGAAAGGGAAAAAAATTGTTCAAGGGGAAAAAATGAATTTGTCGGGTTTACTTAAATGACAAATGTAAAAAAAGCTGTTTATCAAAAAGATAGGGGCCCAGGGGCATATTGGTACAAACCCTGGTGTTGCCAGGTTCCCTTTGGGGGGCAGGGGAGTCAGTACCCCTTTGTGATTTTTCCCTTTTCTTTTTGTTAAAAGGGTTTGGGGGGGGGGGGGGTTGTAGGAGGGGGCGGGGCGAAGTTTTTTGAATAGAGCTTTTCTTTGTCTGTTGTCTGTCTGACTGCTGCCCTGTCTGTTCTGAAAAAAATTTTTTAAAAGAAAATTTTAAAAAATGTTTTTTTAAAACCCTATTTTGGGGGGTTTTGCATGCCCGTACTGATTTAAAAGCATGCATTTGATTTTTTGCTGTAAAATTTTTTCTTGAAAAAATTTTCCCATTTTTTTATTTTTTTTTGCTTTTTGTTTTTAAACTACTTTTAAATTAAACATTTTTTTTTATTTTTTTTTTATTATTGTTGTTGTTTTTGTTGTCGTCGTCACTCATTGCTTTATTATTATTTTTTGTTTTTTTTTGTTGTTGTTTTTTTTTTATCATCTTTTTTAAATTATTTTTTAAATTTTTATTATTATTGTTTTTTGTTATTATCGTCATCGTCTTTGGGTTTTTATTACATTATTGGGTAGTAGTAGATAGTATGTAGTAGAAAGTAAAAGGTATAGACCCAGGTATAGTGGGTAGTAGTTTTTTAGTAGTAGAAAGTTCGTAGTTTTGCAAATTTAAAAAAGAAAAAATATTTTTATTGTCACAGCACGGGGAAAATTTTATGGTATGGGGTTCCCCCCTTTTTACAGCAATGGGAAGGAGTACAAAAAAAAAGCCCCTGTATTTTTGATTTTTTCAGATTAAACTACATTTTTTCCAAAGACCCCCAAAATAAAATTTTTACCACAATTGACCCTCAAAAAACAGCCCGAAATCCGGGGGGGGAACCCCTCTTGCATATGTAAGAAATTTTTGGTGTGTGTGTGTTTTGTGTGGGGTTGTTTTGTGTTTTTGTTTTGTCTGTGTGTGTCATCTGTTTTCTGTGTTTGTAGGCTGGTGGCGGGCCTTTTGGGGTTTTTTTTCCTTCTCGTTTTTTAAAAACTTATGTATACCTATCTTAGGGGGGCCCCGGGTCCACAGGCCCAATGTCAATCCAAAATTCGTCTGTTGTTGTCGGGGCCCTAAAAAAAGGGGCCCCCATTCGCACGGTTTTCCCTAGTCATGGAGGGGGAGGATGTCACTGAAACCTGTCCGGCCTGGGCCCTCTGAACCCCCTGCTGTCGTCACCGGTCCTCGGGGTGTCAGTGAGGGGCAGCAACGCGCAACATCCCCCTGCCCGTGAAACGGGGGGGGGAAAGGTTTTTTGGGAAAAAACCCGTGACACGAACGGGGGTGGATTCAGCCTTGGGGATTGGAAGGGGACGGGTTTGTGAAAAACCCTTTTAAAGTAAAGGGGTAAAAAAACAGTGTTTTATTATTTTTCTTCTCTCTCTCCTTCTTTCCCCTCCCCCCTCCCCTTCTCTCCTTTTTTTCCCCCCCCTTCTCTCCCCCTCTTTCCCCTCTCTCTCTCTCTTCTTCTGTTCCCCCCCCGTCTGTCTGCCTGTTGTTGTCTGTTTTTCTCTCTTCTCCCCTCCTCTCTTTCCCTTCTCTCTTCTCTCTTCCCCTCTCTTTTCTCTCTCCTTTTCTCTCGTGTAGTGATTTTTTGGGGTTTACCTAAAAGCAGAACAAAAAAATTTTTTTTAAAACTTTTTGAAAATTTTTTTGGTTTAAAAACTTTCAATATAGAAGTCTTTCTTTTTAAACTAGTCTTTTTTTCGGGGGTAAGGGGTTTAAAAAGGATATGGAAAATCTTTTTAGTTTTACTCCCCTTAATTTAAAATATTTAAAAGGGGTTTTAATTTTGGGGTTTTTAAGGTCGTAAAACAAACCTGTTTTTGGAATAGGGGTAAAAGTTATTTTATTTGCCCCAGTGCCCTTTTTTTTCCCCCTTTTATATGATAATGTGAAATGTGCATTGTTGAACGGTTTTACCCTGATATTTTAAAAAGGCGTTTTTTTTTTCCCCCAAAAAAAAATTTTTACTTTTTAAGTTTAAACACCAAAAATCAGACTTTCCCGAAAAATTATGGGGAAAAAAATAATGTTTGGACTTTGTAGCAATTTTAAATGCAAAAAAAGTCTCAAACAAGGTTTTTTGGCTATTGATCAAATTGACGTTGATATAAACAGTGCACTTATGTTTTTAGTAAATGTAGCAAGAATGTGCAGAGTGTATGAAAAAGAATGTTCCTGTTAATAGATGTACGAGTAAACGATCATATGATTGGTTTTGATCAGGAATGTAGAAGTAATAGAAAAAAAAGTGAGAAGAATGTTACGTAAATACCGCCAAACTAAAAATATCAAAGATTGTCATGAATATAGAAAAAATAGACGTGAGTATAGAATTTATTGGATAGAAAACGAAAAGAGTAATAATCACAGGCACTATTATCTAACCTTGTCAATGCAATTCAAGATCAAAGGAGTTTTGGAATAGTGTTAGGAAATGTTCCTTTAAAAGAAAAACAACCTAAAATTGAAATCAGTCTTGATGTTTGGTTTCGCGCCATTTTCAAACCCTTTTAGAAAGGGAGACAACTGGTGAAGACATACACTTGGGTAGTGAAAGTGATGAGGATGATGACCATATCAATCGCCCAATTTCTAAAGAAGAAGTCCTTTATGCATTGAGAAAGTTGAAATCTGGTAAGGCCCCTGGGCCTATGTGCATTATTAGTGAAATATACAAAATTCAAATGATCAGGTTGCACAGTTTTTTGTAGCATTTTTCAAAGCTTTATTTGATAGGGGCATCTATCCTCAGAGCTGGACTGAATCCATTGTTTTACCTCTGTTTTAAAGGGTGATCTGAAATAATCCGAATAATTATCGGGGTATATCTCTGAGTAAACATAAGTAGCAAAATATTGAGTACTATAATAAATAATAGACTACAGGAATAGGTAGAAATACAATAACATCACTGGTGACCATCAGGCGGGTTTTTTAAGAAAGGGTTTTTCCCACATACTGACCACATGTTTTCACTCTTTGCCTTTGTACAAAAGCAATTCTCCTTTGAATCGTAAACTCTATGTAGCCTTTATTGATTTTGAAAAAGCGTTTTGATACTGGAAAATAGACATTTGTTGTGGCCTATCCTGTTGAAAAATGGGAGTTAAAGGTAAATTAAAATTATAAAAATGTGTGCAAAGCATGCATGACACTGTGAAATGTAAGAGAAGAAGTGGTGCACAACTGACAGACTGTATCAATTGTACAACTGGTGTAAAACAAGGTGATGTATGTAGTCCTTGCTGTTTTTCTCTTTTTATTAATGAACTTGCTGTGAATGTTATTGCTAATGGAAGACATGGTGCCACAGTATCAAATGATTGTTTAGAGTTTGTTTATTTCTTTTGTTGGCAGATGATGTTGTTTTGTTATCTGAAACTGTTATTAGGTTACAGACCCAACTGAATAACTTGCAGCATGCTGCCACTTCTCTTCAACTTAAAGTAAATAATTATGTGTAAAAGTAATATCATTGTGTTCAGGAAAGGGGGAATTTTTGAGTGCAAAGGGGAAAGATGGGTATATGGTAATACTGTAATGCCAGTTGTCAATGCTTTAAGTATTTAGGAATACATTTTAGCACACGTTTAAGTTTTGTTTCTGCTTGTAAAGATCTCGTAAGTAAAGCAAAGCATGCATTGATATGTATCATGAAAAGGCGGAATTCTTTACAAAAATACATCTTTAAAGTTATTCCTGAAATTATTTGATGCTCAGGTACAACCTATTGCACTGTATGGTTCTGAGCTATGGGGGGTTAAGTAATGCAGCTAGTCATTGTGAGTCCTTACACTTGTATGCTTTAAAGAGATTTTTGTGTGTTGATAGGCGTACTCCTAATGATTTTGGGTTTACGGTGAAACAAATAGATACCCAATTTACATAAATTCTGTTGTACAAACCATTACGTTATTGGCTTAGACTTTTGCAAATGGACGGGAAAAAAGAATTCCTTTCAAGGCTTATAAAATGTTGTATGAATTAGATATTAGAGGGGAAAATAACTGGGTTACTGATGTACGTGTCTGTCTAAATAAACATGGCTTTGGTGATGTGTGGCTGAATCAAGGTGGGTTTGGTAGTATAAACATGTTCATTAAAACTTTCCGTCAACGTCTGATTGATAGCAGATGGCAAGACTGGGATGAACCACATTCAAAACAGTGAACGATTCAGCCTGTTTTTAGAACATTTCCTCTGTTCGCATGAATTGAAATTGTACTTGACAATTGATATGGATTTGCACTTTGAAATATATTTTGACCAGATTCAGGTTAGTGTTCTGATTTAGCCGCGCACTATTTTAGATACAGAGGGTCAATGATAATAATTTGATTTTGTTATTGTTAGAACAGATAAAGAAGATGAATTACACTTTGTGCTATGTTGTCCAGCCTATCAAGACATTAGAGAAAGATATATACTGCCAAAAATATTATCAAAGCCTTTGTCTTTTTCAAACTAGTTTACTAATGGCATCTGTTAGACATAAAAAAGTTACGGAATTTGTCTCTTTTTTTTTTTTAAAGCGTTTAGATTAAGAGAAATTGCTATGTCATAGTCATGCTGTTTGTTACTTAATATAAAGGCAAAATTGATGTGTTTATTTCTTCTTTTTTATGTACAGTTTTCATGATATATGTTTTGTTCACTATGCCCTTCATGAGGGGCCATGGCCTAATGAATAAACTTTCCGAATCCGAATCCGTTTCTCTCTCTCTCTCTCTCTCTCTCTCTCTCTCTCTCTCTCTCTCTCTCTCTCTCTCCCCTCTCTCTCTCTCTCTCTCTCTCTCTCTCTCTCTCTCTCTCTCTCTCTCTCTCTCTCTCTTCTCTCTGTGTGTGTGTGTGTGTGTGTGTGTGTGTGTGTGTGTGTGTGTGTGTGTGTGTGTGTGTGTGTGTGTGTGTGTGCGTTGTGTGTGTAAACAATGTAACATGAAAACGATAGGAGATGAGTTTCACTTCATAAGGGAATGTCCAAAGTTTTTCTGAGCTTTGGAAGAATGTCCTACCTCATGAATATTTGTATCCAAGATCCGTGTTCACATTTTGTAATTTGTTCTCTTCTGATAAAAATATGTCATTAAAACTTAGCAAATTCATACTTAAGAGTAAAGTTGCATGACATTAATGAAAAGGTTGACTATATTTTTATTTCTGTGAAATTCTGTGTATGGACGTATTCTATCAATGCAAATTATATATGTTACAGTTGATTTTGTTTGAAATCCTCCATGCCCCAAGAGGGGTCAAAGGCGAATTAAATCTGGAATCTTGAATCTTGTGTGTGTGTGTGTGTGGACGAAACCACACGTATTTTTTTCTTTTTCTCCCTCGGCTATAGCTGTGAGATTCACTAATAATGGGATTTTACGTATACGACATTTTGCTTGATATTTGGGTAGCTGCATTCTGACATGGGGATTGATGTCTAAATATGATACCAGTGTGCCTGTGGGTTTTTTTTAAACTTGATTAGTCATTCACACTGGCACACAATGGCCTACTCTTCCAAAACAAGGAATGTGTTTATACTGTGTGCACAAGATGTTCTGTGTCCATTCGTATGCTGGAGCTTGGTTTATAGCATGATCCGAAATTTTTATGGACCTGGAGTGGAGTCAGTATTGATGTTAACTCCAAGGGAAAATCTCCATGAACAGGCATTGCTGTAATGACTCAAACTGGGGCTGTCAGATTACCAGCTCAACGCCTAAAGCACTAGACTATTCTGCCCCCCCCCCCCCCCCACACACAACACACACACATACGTGTTAAATCCAACGTTTAGCATATTTATCAGTTACATTTTTGTTCAAGAAAAGAACATTTTTTAATGTTTCAACTGTGAAACACACACACGCAGGCACACACACACGCACGCACGCACGCACGCACAGACACACACACACACACACACATAAACACACACACAAAACACACACACACACACACACACACACACACACACACACACACACACACACACACACACACACACACCACACACACACACACACACACAAAGTTGAATATATGATTGTGTCTCCTGATTTTACGCTTTCATTTCCTTGTCATTTCTTTTTTATTTTCCCCTACTACCATTGAGCTCTTTCTTTTCTGTCTTTTTATTTGAAATATTCTGGACAAAACCACCTCACTACACCACAACAACACCATCAACAGCCAAGGACAGCAGTGATGACGGTGGCGATGTGAAGATGGCCGCCATAGTGGGAGGGATCACAGGTGGTGTGGCAGTTGTCATCATCGTCGTCGTCCTGGTTATCGTCATCGTCGTTGTCTGGAAGAAAAGACGTGAGTCTGTAGTATCTAGCTGGTTTTTTAGCACATAATTTTTTCTCTGTGTGTGTGTGTGTGTGTGTGTGTGTGTGTCTGTGTCTGTGTCTGTGTCTGTGTGTACGTGTGTATGTGTGTGCATGCGTGCGTGCGTGCGTGTACGCCTTGTCTGTCTATCTGCCTATCTGCCTCTCTCTCTCTCTCTCTCTCTCTCTTCCTCTCTCTCTCTCTCTCTCTCTCTCTCTTCTCTCTCTCTCTCTCTCTCTCTCCTCTCTCTCTCTCTCTTCGGTTTTTTGTGTGTTTTTTCTGTCAGCCTGTCTGTGTCTGTCTATCTGCCTTTCATCAGAATGTCTTTCTGTCTGTCTTTCATCTAATGATTGTCTGTCTGTCTGTCTGTCTGTCTGTCTGTGTGTTGTCAGGTGATCCTCTCTACGCCACACCTTCCTCAACACGTGAGGCAGACGACCACACTTACACAGACCTTGATCATTATCAGCCCATCACCCCGCCTGGTATGTACAGTCACTTATCGTCTGTTCCTAATGATGTGAAAATCATGGTACGTACAGTTAATTAGTATTGACGTCTTCTGTTCCTAATGATCTGAAAATCATGGTACGTACAGTTAATTTGTATTGACATCGTCTGTTCCTAATGATCTGAAAATCATGGTGCATACAGTCACTCAGAGAATGCTATCTTCTGTTCCTAAAGCTCTGAAAATCATGGTAAGTACAGTTAATTAGAATTGACATCGTCTGTTCCTAATGATATGAAAATCATGGTACGTACAGTTAATTAGTATTGACGTCTTCTGTTCCTAATGATATGAAAATCATGGTACGTACAGTTAATTAGTATTGACGTCTTCTGTTCCTAATGATCTGAAAATCATGGTACGTACAGTTAATTAGTATTGACGTCTTCTGTTCCTAATGATCTGAAAATCATGGTACGTACAGTTAATTAGTATTGACGTCTTCTGTTCCTAATGATCTGAAAATCATGGTACGTGCAGTTAATTAGTATTGACGTCTTCTGTTCCTAATGATCTGAAAATCATGGTACGTACAGTTAATTAGTATTGATATCTTCTGTTCCTAATGATATGAAAATCATGGTACGTACAGTTAATTAGTATTGATATCTTCTGTTCCTAATGATCTGAAAATCATGGTACGTACAGTTAATTAGTATTGATATCTTCTGTTCCTAATGATCTGAAAAATCATGGTACGTACAGTTAATTAGTATTGATATCTTCTGTTCCTAATGATCTGAAAATCATGGTACGTACAGTTAATTGTATTGATATCTTCTGTTCCTAATGATCTGAAAATCATGGTACGTACAGTTAATTAGTATTGATATCTTCTGTTCCTAATGATCCTGAAAATCATGGTACGTACAGTTA
Source organism: Stramonita haemastoma (assembly GCA_030674155.1). NCBI lineage: Eukaryota > Metazoa > Mollusca > Gastropoda > Neogastropoda > Muricidae > Stramonita > Stramonita haemastoma. The sequence continues at coordinate 2,694 of JASPKP010008593.1, read as the reverse complement.
ATTAGTATTGATATCTTCTGTTCCTAATGATCTGAAAATCATGGTACGTACAGTTAATTAGTATTGACATCGTCTGTTCCTAATGATCTGAAAATCATGGTACGTACAGTTTAATTAGTATTGATATCTTCTGTTCCTAAAGCTCTGAAAATCATGGTACGTACAGTTAATTAGTATTGATATCTTCTGTTCCTAATGATCTGAAAATCATGGTACGTACAGTCACTTAGTGTTGATGTCTTCTGTTCCTAAAGCTCTGAAAATCATGGTGCATACAGTCACTCAGAGAATGCTATCTTCTGTTCCTAAAGCTCTGAAAATCATGGTACGTACAGTTAATTAGTATTGACATCTTCTGTTCCTAATGATCTGAAAATCATGGTACGTACAGTCACTCAGAGAATGATATCTTCTGTTCCTAATCTGAAAATCATGGTACGTACAGTTAATTAGTATTGACATCTTCTGTTCCTAATGATCTGAAAATCATGGTACGTACAGTTAATTAGTATTGATATCTTCTGTTCCTAATGATCTGAAAATCATGGTACGTACAGTTTAATTAGTATTGATATCTTCTGTTCCTAATGATATGAAAATCATGGTACGTACAGTTAATTAGTATTGATATCTTCTGTTCCTAATGATCTGAAAATCATGGTACGTACAGTTAATTAGTTTTGACATCTTCTGTTCCTAATGATCTGAAAATCATGGTACGTACAGTTAATTGTATTGATATCTTCTGTTCCTAATGATCTGAAAATCATGGTACGTACAGTTAATTAGTATTGATATCTTCTGTTCCTAATGATATGAAAATCATGGTACGTACAGTTCATTAGTTTTGACATCTTCTGTTCCTAATGATATGAAAATCATGGTACGTACAGTTAATTAGTTTTGACATCTTCTGTTCCTAATGATATGAAAATCATGGTACGTACAGTTAATTAGTGATTGATATCTTCTGTTCCTAATGATATGAAAATCATGGTACGTACAGTTAATTAGTATTGATATCTTCTGTTCCTAATGATATGAAAATCATGGTACGTACAGTTAATTAGTTTTGACATCTTCTGTTCCTAATGATATGAAAATCATGGTACGTACAGTTAATTAGTTTTGACATCTTCTGTTCCTAATGATATGAAAATCATGGTACGTACAGTTAATTAGTATTGACATCTTCTGTTCCTAAGCCTCTGAAAATCATAGTACGTACAGTTACTTAGGGACTAACATTTTCCTGTATCTAACGCTCTGAAAATCATGGGTCGGTGGTTCGTGTCTCACCAGAACTCAAAGAGAACAAGGGAGGTAATCTCGCGATCTCTCAGGTCAGTTTCTTTCTAGAATTGTCCATGTTTTTATTTCTCTTTCTTCTAAAAGGATAATAAATTGTCATGTTAAAGGTCCATAACAGCATAAGCAACAATAGAATAGCCGAGACCAAAACTTGTACAGAAGGACAGGAATACTGCATCTTATCTGTCTGTCTGTCTGTCTGTCTGTCTTTCTGTCGTGTCTGTCTGACTGTCTGTCTGTCTGTCTGTCTGTCTGTCTGTCTGTCTGTCTGTCTGTCTGTCTCTCCTCTCTCTCTCTCTCTCGCCCTCTCTCTCTCTCTCTCTCTCGATCTCTCCTCTCTCTCTCTCTCTCACTTGTTCAGTAAACTCAATCATTATCCTCTTGAAGGGCTGTATTTTGTGTTCCAGTCTATCACTACAAACTTTTAGTAATTGTAGCCTGTGTCTGTTTGCTCTTATCCAGAATCAGGTGTTTTTTTTCTCAGAATCAGTAAATACATCTTATAATATGTGTTTCAGAACAACCGCCAACGCAACGCAACAACAACGCCACACAACTTCATGTCTACGAAAATTATTCTGCTGGAAATACATAGCTCAGCTCTTCTGAAAGACAGTACGAAAAACACCGCCGTAAACAAGATGCCAGCTCCATCTGAGCAGGAATACGAAAACACGGTCAACAGCAGGAAGTTTCATCTGATGTGCAATACGAAAACACGGATGTCAACAAGGAACATTGTTCGTCTGACTGAGCAATACGAAATGAGGGATAAAAAAATGCGAAAACTGACTAACCATGGAGTCACCTAGACTGCTTTCATTTGTTTTCCTGTCTGACCATACGAATCGTAATCCAATTCAATTATTTTGCTTAAATCCCCGCCGACCACACAGTCCATATCGGGGGCTGCCACCATACGACTCCTAGAAGTCATCTATAGAACCATGTGTACAAATAGTCAGCAATATCTCATTCTAATAGTTCGAGTAGTTTTGACACCAGAAAAGCAAATTTTTTGTATTACATAACATATCCAGTAGTCTTCTCAACCCGTAGAGGCGCCATGGCTGACTACACAACCTTCCTCTCTCTTTCTCTCTGTCTTCTGCTTCTGGCAGTGCTTCCCTCATATCTTCACCCTGTACACTCTTGTGCAGAGATAATGTTGCCTAAGAATCAGCATGGTTTCACTACATGAAATTTTTGATGCACTTTGTACAAATCATTGAAGCTCAAAGACCTACACAGTGTGATTTGTCTCTTCCACCTAAGTGAATCAGTGTTGGTGTTGACCAGTAATGTTTTGTTTTTTCTGTTGCAGGAACAGGGATTTCACCTGCATAAAGCTGAAGAGACCCTTAAAAAAGGAATAACTGTAAA
>JASPKP010000859.1:0-35743 GCA_030674155.1 Stramonita haemastoma | reverse complement strand
ATTCTGGCTCTTTTTCTACCTGCTCAAACAGAAGCAAGGCCCAAACTTACCCCAAAAAATATCCGCAAACGTTCAAACTAAACGATAAATTTATATATGACAAAAGTGAAACAATTATCCAGCTGTCATAGCGTAAAAGGCAGCACACTGGATTCGTGGTTGTTAGGTCGTGGGTTTAAATACCATAAGTAACAAAGGTTTTTCTTCCTCTTTAAATTTAACCAGACCTGACCCAGAGCACAACTCCAGGGTTTAATGGGAAGACTGACCACAAGGTTGAGCAGCACACACTGCACGGATGCATGACCACAAGGTTGAGCAGCACACACTGCACTGTTGCATGATCACAAGGGTGAGCAGCACACACTGCACTGATGCATGATCACAAGGGTGAGCAGCACACACTGCACTGATGCATGACTGAGTGTTTAAAGCAACAACGTGACTAACACTGCAAGTTTCGAATCTCTCGGGCCTGACTGACATCGGAGCATAGTTTGATTTAAAAAAAGGCAGAGTACATCCCTGATGAGTACTCTCAAAGCTGGTTAACCTGATACTGTGTGTGCGTGTGTGTGCGTGCGTGCGTTCGTGTGTGTGTGTGTGAGTGTGTGCGTGTGTGCGTGCGTGTGTGTGCGTGCGTCCGTGCGTATTTGAATTTGCTAAATATGTGATTGGTTGCATGTATAAGAAAGATAGCTTGAATGCAAGGGCTTTGTTTTGTTTTACATGACATTGAGCTATATTGATTCCATTCACTATCATTGTTGTCATTATCATTGTTATCAATACTTACAGTCCAAATCTTGGGGAAGACATTCTCCAGATGACAGCCCAGCTCCTGAAGACAACTCCAGAGTGATCCACATAGCACAGCCCCGCTGCTTTAGAGCCCCGTGTACTCCTGTGTGATCCACATGATGACTAACCAGGTCAGGGCCAGTGTTGAAAAGAGTGGGAAGGAAAAGAACTTGGAAATGCTTTGAAAATGTGAGGGGACGGCAGAACGAAAACCCTTCATGACCACCGTCTCAAAAATGCCAGTCAGTCACACTCACTCATAGCCACTGACACAAAGATGAAGTCACACTCCCTCATAACCAATATCTCAAAGCCTTTGTAGGTGGCGGTATTTTTCGACACCAAGATATCACTGTCACCCATATTGCTCTCTTTAGATCTCTTGCACTATTTTGTCCCTAGTTTAAATCCGATTTTATTCTTTTTGTGGCTAGGATTTTTTTTTAATACTTTTATTTTCTAATCCTACCCTGTTTTTGTTTTATTTCCTATTTTATCATTTTTGGCAGAATTTTAAATTTTGTTTATTTCATTTATTTTAGTTTGTCCTACTCTACTCTTATTTTATTCTCTTTTAGCAAGGATCAGATGCAATCAGGAATTTTGGTGCCCAGTGACTGTTCAAAGGCAACTGACAGGGCAGTTCAATGGCAGAGACATCGTCTGACAAAGAACTTCGGCAAAATCCGCACGACCGGGACTCTGAATTTCCACCTTCTCAGACATTCCACTGCTGTCGTCCCCCTGAAGAAATGGGATAGACCGCTCAGACCCCTCTCTAGCATCAACATTACCAGTGCTCTGACTCAATCCCGCAGGATCTGGAAGCATGTGATGAGTCTTCATGAACACTGGCAACTTTGGGGATAGCAGAATATCCCCATTCTGAAAGCTGAGGGAGCCTATTGCTGGTCTCCACGGAAACAAAGGAAACTCCACTCCACGGAAACAAAGGAAACTCCACTCCACGGAAACAAAGGAAACTCCACTCCACGGAAACAAAGGAAACTCCACTCCACGGATACAAAGCTCCCTGAAGGCTTTGCGAAGCATTTCCTCCTCCATTCCCAATCCTCTAACAAAGGCCTAAACCCAGTCAAAAATCGATGTGGATCACGGCATACATTTTGTGGCCAGAAGGTCCAAGGTTTCCAGGAAGTTTCTGAAAAAAAGTACATACATGTAGGGATCCTTCAAACAAGGATTCTGTATCTATTCATCTGCATGCGCGTGTGCGTGTGTGTGCGTGCGTGTGTGTGTGTGTGTGTGTGTGTGTGTGTGTGTGTGTGTGTGTGTGTGTGTGTGTGTGTGTGTGTGTGTGTGTGTGTGTGTGTTGTGTGTGTGCGTGCGTTTTATTTATTCATTTTTTATATCGAGGGTAATGGAATAAACACGCACGTGCTTTTTTTTACATCCAGTCCCGTGTGTTTCCAGTTTTGTAAATCCTATCTGTTCCTACCGGCACACAATGGCATAATCTTACAAAAAGCGGAACAGGATTTAATGTGTGCACAAGATGTTCTGCTTGCATTCGCACACGGAGCCTTAGTTTATAGTCTCATCCGAAGGACTTTTGGGGAGTGAGTGTGTGTGTGTGTGTGTGTGTGTGTGTGTGTTGTGTGTGTGTGTGTGTGTGTGTGTGTGTGTGTGTGTGCGTGCGTGCGTGCGTGCGTGTGTGCGTATGTGCGTGCGTGTGCGTGCGTGTGTGTGTTTCTGTATTCACGTCATGTCTGCATATGTGCGCAAAAATGTGTCCTGCTTGAGTTCATGTGAGCGTGTATGAAGTATTTGCAATCATGTTTTTGTTTCGTTATTTCTGTGTTTTCAAAGCAAGGCTCTGCACACTAAAAACAAAATCCCTATTCATGTCAGCATTCGGTGGGTGGGCTGCAAAAACACGAACATGCCCAGCATACATCCCCGAAGTCAGAACGCGGCTACCTTCATCGTGGATAAACACGGTCCTATATATGCAAAATCTCACCATGGGTGAACAAACCTCGAGTTCTCGCTGAGGAACGAAACAAAAAGTCTGAATCCTTGCTTGTATAGAACATTGTGTTAACGTGATATAAAGTTCGGAAATTCAGTATTTGCAGTAACTATGACAAGTTTTCATTTAACACTGTTACTAGATATTGTTTACAGTTTTTGCTTAACTTGTCTTGTTCGGATATTTGGGGGGTTAAAATCACTAGATGGATATAGACGTTAAACTGGAGATACACAGAGGCACGCAAGCAGGTAAGCATTTTTTTATTTTGAAAACATACCCATCGGCCAAGTGATCTACTCAACACGTTTTACTTAATACAGGGACAAGCTTACTACCTAAGCCTGGGGTGCCTGCTGCACATTTTGATAGCTTTCACAACCCACTGAACTCTGACATGGAGTACACAGCACTTCACGTGCATCTTCAATTTCTTCATTTTCTGCTCCCTTCATATAGTTATATGTTGGCAGGGGGTGTGGGAAGGGGGTGGGGGCATCACGCGCGAATTTCTTTTTTATCTTACATCTTGTATGGTACAGTGTTAACCTCTAAATATCTTGAGGACTCCCTGAAAATTATCTAAAAATTAATGCGACTAGGATGGTGTGTGACAGCCTCATGGTTAGAACGCTGAGCTCATAATCTGACAGCTCAGGTTCAAACCACCACACATTTTTGCACAAAACCCCTTCCTTTCCCAAATTTGGAAAGCAGCGACCTCAATACTTGAAAAAAAGGATGGCATACTAAAAAATCTCACCAATATTTTGGTGAATGGGAGTTCTAGTCAAGGACTGAAAATAACCCCCCAAAATCCTGTTCCATCTTTCGGAAGATTTGGCTATTTCGTGCCGGTGTCAACCAATGACTGTTTTTTAAAAAAAAATGCATGCACACTCATATTTTCCCTAAAGTTTAATCTGTAAAAATATTATACATTGATGTTGAGAGCAACAACAAGCAAATAACATGCGATGCACACTGATGAGGTTAGACATCCACAGAGTGGATATGCAGCAACTAATGTGGTGTGTTAGGTCATGTGTAAAATATCACCATTTCTGAAACTCAGGGCAGAAGGGGGCGAGGAGCGACTGTCTTTTTTCTAATCTGATCCGAAAATGGTATCCCTGTGTCACTTCATTGTCAACAGCTTCCATAATCGTGCTTGGCAATCCTGTAACTACAGGTTGTAATAGCTATTGTCATGCCAAAACACCCCGCCTAAGTTTTTAACTTGAACACAGTGTCCAAAAAGACATTACCCACCGGGAGTCATTAGCATATATGCACATACAGTGAATAAACAATATAACTAACCTTGTATTGAATGAACCAATCTCTGCAGATTATCACCTCCAGTTCGTTTGGGACTTGTCCGAAGCCAGCAATGAAGACCAACTGGCGATACAAATCAGTCTCAACTGCAACATGAACTCGTGCTCACATCAACACCGGAACGGTTCCCCGCACATGTCAAATCTCAGGGTGGGATAACTCTGCTGAACTGGCAGAAAGCGGATTGTTCTATATTTGACCCAACAGTCACGAGCTTTGACAGCCTGAAATTTCTCCATCAGAAAATTTGCAAAATTTACAAGGACAATGCATGTGCATGCCATTCTGATTCAGATATATATTTTGGAGAAATGCGTCCTCTATCTTTCTTTTTTTCCCTTTCATCCTTCCTACGTTTTTTCTGTTTGTTAGTAATACTTTCGTTACTTATCTGTTAGCTGCTGGCAGGGAAAGTGAGAAGAATGATAGGGGGAGGGGTGGGAGGAAGAGTTCTGCCTGACTTTATTTCCTAGAAAATTCAGTGTACAGATTTTTTGTCATAAAATCGATGATCAGGAGAGGTTTCGAACTCCACTAGTCTGTCACTGTCTGGCGAACTATAGACCTATTTTTTATTTCAAGGATAATGGAATAAGCACTCATGTTTTTTTTTACATCTAGTCCCCGTGTGTAAGCAGTGTTGTTAATTTTCTCTTCCTAAAATCGGAATGGGTTGAACGTGTGCGCAATATGTTCTGCATGCGTTTACACTCGGGACCTCGATTCATAGTCTCATCTGAAGGACTTTTGTGAGGAAGGGGGGTGGGGGGAATTGGAGTCGGCACTGATGTTAACTAGACTATAGAGGAAAAATCCTAAAGCTAGCTTTAGGTAGCCAATCTAGACTATTTTCCATGCCCTAAAAGACTTCTGTATTGACTAGTTTATTATCCTTAAGACATAAATAGATAGATAGATAGATAGATAGATAGATAGATAGATAGATAGATAGATAGATAGATAGATAGATAGATAGATAGATAGATAGATAGATAGATAGATAGATAGATAGATAGATAGATAGATAGATAAATAAATATCAAATAAACCTCTCCTGATATATACATCCTCTTTTATTTTATTTATCTTTTTTTATTTTATACCACTTTATGTCACAGCAGATTTTTCTGCGTGAAATTCGGGCTGCTCTCCTCGGGAAGAGCGCGTCGCCACAAGTGCAGCGCCTACCCATTTTTTCCCTCAGGGATGGTGTCTCAACACGACACCTGTGTGCATGCTGGTTTTTAAAAAAATAATTTTGTCATCCGTTCCTACCGGCACACGATAGCCTGCTCTTCCGAAAGGCGGAACGGGATTCTAACGTGTGCGCAAGATGTTCTTCGTGCGTTCGCACACGGGACCTTGGTTTATAGTCTCATCCGAATGACTTTGACATTCAGTTGGGTTTTTTCGTCAAACTGGGAAGAAAGGGCGAGCTGGGTACGAACCCAGAAACTCGCGGTTTACATATTGGCAGGCGAACGTCTTAACCATCCTGCCACCGTCCTCTTCCTTACTTTCTTTACTGCATTCTTCTCTTCCCCGTTTCATTTCTTTTCTTTTTGTCCTCCTTATTTTTCTTCTTTATTCAAACCTACCTCACAACTGTGTGCTCTATTCCTTTACCAAAGAGTAACAGTTCTTCTGGAAGGTGCCACTTGCTTTTTAATGTTTGTATAATAATTTTTTGTTGCAGTTTTGTTTACTCCAGTTTGATAGTGTTATATGCTTTTCCTTCATCTTCATGTAATGGTTTTTAAAATAATATCTATACTGCAATTTTATCTATATGTATGTCACTTACATCTTATGTTAACTCGTCATGGGGCAAGGCTCTCAATAATATTTGTACTGTTCATACAAGATAGAATGTAACATTTCTACAGATTTGTATTGTCTGCATTGTCAATAAGCATCAAATATGAACTCCTCCTGAGGAAAGGCTTTAAATAATATCTGCATTATCCATACAAGACACAATGTAACATTTTTACAGATGTATCTTATCTGCATTATTCAAAAGCATCAAATATTATTATTGTCATCATGAGGAAAGGCTTTAAATGATATCTGCAATGTCCATACAAGATACGACGTAATATTTCTACAGATGTATGTTATCTGCCTTATTCATTAACATTAAATCTTAACCATCATGGGGCACAGGGCTCAAAACAAGGTGTGACTTGATACTCGTTCCCTGCTGTATTGTTGTTTGCTTATGTTGTGTGTGTATTGACTAAATTAGTCATCTTAAAACTGAGTTGACAGTTCTTGCAGACTTTCCCTTTCATTTGCTCAAACCCACAGCACATGTACAAAACAAAACGTGGGCAGAAGCATCAATCCCAGTGTAAAGATGTAAATGTCATTACCTCCTGGGCAGCTGTATGAGTTGAACACATGTAATATATTCTCTTGTTTTACCTGCCTGTTTGTCTGTCAGCCTTGTCTGCGCAAAAGACACTGTTTTCTGTCCATTTCTTTCTGTTAATCTCTCTCTCTCTGTCTCTCTCCCTCTCTGTCTCTCACCCCCATCCTCTCTCTCTCTGTCTCTTTCACATGCATGCATACACACATACATACACATTTACTTTCACACACACACACGCACACGCACACGCACACACACACACACACACACGCACACACACACATACAGAGAGAGACAGACAGACAGACAGACAAAGAGAAAGACAGACAGACAAAGAGACAGACAGACAGACAGACAAAGAGACAGACAGACAGACAGACAAAGAGAGAGACAGAGAGAGAGAGAAAGACAGAGAGAGAGAGAGAGACAGAGAGAGAGAGAGAGACAGAGAGACAGAGAGAGAGAGAGAGAGAGAGAGAGAGAGAGAGAGAGAGAGAGAGAGAGAGAGAGAGAGAGAGAGAGAGGAGAGAGAGAGAGAGAGAGAGAGAAAAGACGGCTTCATATTGATAGTGGGGGAAAACTGTCGCATACGCAAAACATCTCACTATTATTGAACCTTAGGTGGTCTAGCCGAGGAAAGGGAATCCCTCATTGCTGAGACCAACGAGAGGAACAAGCTGAAAAGGAAGGCCTACGCTGACCAGCACCGCAACACCCATCCATCAACATTGCAGCCGGGAGACCAACGAGAGGAACAAGCTGAAAAGGAAGGCCTACGCTGACCAGCCCCGCAACACCCATCCATCAACATTGCAGCCGGGAGACCACGTGTCCTAGTACGCCAGCCGAAGCAGACGAAGATCACCACACCCTACGCCCCTCATACATACGTGGTGACTGAGAAGAAGGGCAGCATGGTGACTGCGAAACGGGGTGACACCACCATTGTGCGGAACTCTTGTCACTTCCAATCCATCAAGGGTTTGCTCCCAGAGTCCGCTGAAGAAGAGGAAACGACTCCACCTACCGGGAATGTGGCTCCTGTCCGGACACCAGACAGACATTTTTTTCCACCTGCCCACACGCCTGGACCTCCTCAAACCCCACAAGACCCGACCCAGCCTGCTCGCCACCTGCAGCAGATGTCCTTGAACCCCACATCCAGAACATCCATGCGAGACCACGTTGACAACGCCGCCCCCCTGCATACCTGAGTGACTATGAGCAATAGACAGTGAAACAATCAGAGAAAGAGACTGTGACGATACCTAGAGCAGTTAGCTCAATCATAATTTCAAAGGAAAGGAATCTTTAGTATCAAGCATGTACACACACACACATACACGCGCGCGCGTGCGCAAACACACAATGTGTGCACATTTGTAATGTGGATTTTTTGTGTATGTGTTGTATGTACTGAGACTGACTTGCTAGGATGGCTTATGAGACCGATGGTTCAGTCTCATAAGCCATCCTAGCAAGATCATGCTGCAGGTAGTCCTCACTCACTCACTCACTCAGTCCCATGTCCCAAAGGACGTAGGGGGGACATGAGAGAAGACGCAACAGAGATCTTTCTCCATGCTTCACAATCCTGTGTGGCTAGTAGGAGGTGTTGTAGGGGTTGGGCGGTCCAGTCTTTGATGTTGTCAACCAATGATTTCTTTTGGCGGCCTCTTCTTCTCTTGCCCTCGACTGTTCCTTGCAGGAACCTTGAGGTAGTCCTCAACAGACTGAAAAACCAAGTGGAAAAACTCCTGGCAGAAGAACAAGTGGACTTTAGACCAAAAAGCAGCACAATGGAACAAATTTTCAATCTGAGAATTCTGATAGAGAAGCATCTCCAACACCCAAAAGACTTGTATCACAATTTCATAGACTTCAAAAAGGCCTTTGACAGGGTATGGCGTGACAGCCTCTGGCAAGTACTCAGGCACTTAAACATTGACAACTGCCTAATTGAAGTCATCAAGGCACTGTACAAGAACGCAAGAAGTGCAGTTTTCATGAACAATCACTTGGGCGAGTTCCTCAAGACCACGGTTGGGGTCCGCCAGGGCTGCCTTCTCTAACCTGTACTCTTCAACCTCTTCCTCAAAAACATCATGACAGAGACAGTGCAAAACCACCACACTTCCATCTCCATTGGTGGAAGGCCCCTTTTCAACCTCAGATTTGCAGATGACATTGACCTCATGGGCAGCAGCAAACAAGAACTGTAAATCCTCACAGTTTATCAGATCGAGCGAGCACATACGGCATAGAGGTCAGTACAGAGAAATCAAAGATCATGGTCAACAGCGCAAGTAATGACAGCACGGAAATAAAGATGAATGGAGAAATACTGGAAGAGGTGAGTGAACAATTCAAATACTTAGGCTCCATCCTAACAAAAGATGGCACATCAAACAATGAAGTGAAAGCTCGCATTGCAACAGCAACATCTGCTCTAGCCAGACTCGAGAGGATCATCAGAAGCAACAACATCAGCTTCTGCACCAAATACCACCTTTACAAATCCATCGTGATATCTATCCTCCAATATGGCTGTGAATCATGGACTCTGACAGCAGAGCTAGATAGGAGAATCCAAGCATTTGAGAACAAGTGCCACAGAAGACTCCTCAAAATTTCAGACAAAGAACACAAGACCAATAACTATGTGAAAGAAGAAATCAAAAAGTGTGTGGGCCCCCAAGAGCCTTTGCTCTCCACCATAAAGAGGAGAAAGCTGATGTGGTTTGGTCACACCACAAGACACAACACCTTAGCAAAAACCATCTTGCAAGGAACAGTCAAAGGCAAAAGAAGAGGCCGCCAAAAGAAATCATGGGTTGACAACATCAAAGACTGGACTGCCCAACCCCAGCAACCCCTCCTACTAGCCACACAGGATGTGAAGCATGGAAAAAGATTTCTGTTGCAGTCTTCTCTCATGTCCCCCCTACGTCCTTTGGGACATGTGACTGAGTGAGTGAGTGAGTGTAGACACAACCACCACTGGTCAGTTTAACCATTGCTTGACCACAGGTCATTCTGACTATTGCTTGGTCACTGGTCACTCTGACCATTAGTTGACCTCTGGTGATCATGTAACTTGACTTGATGGAACATAGAGCTGAGGGAACATAGAGCTGAGAGAAAATAGAGCTGAGGGAACACAGACATACTCCCGTTGTGTCTATCCTTGTTAATTTTGAAATCTTTGATTATCTTGGATGTGCATTAACTGTTAAAAGTAAATAGTCTTTGATCAGCATTTAAGAAAATTATAATATCCTTTGTATCATCAGTTGTTCATTTGTATCATGGGTTTTCCGATAATTTTCTTAAGTTTAAATCAGATTCAATGTCTTTTGTTATCTAAGGAGGTCGCGTTTTTTTTTGTTTTTTTTTTTAATTTCTTTCAGCCTTTTTCTTATAAAGGGAGCATGTTGGTTGTACACTTCAATAGAATGCATTAATCATTAGTCTGCGGTCTTGTCTGTAGAAACATTAGTTTTTGCTACTCCTGTTTTGGAAGGGTGATGTAGAACTTGTGCTAAAAAATGTTATGTTAAGTGAGGATGATGTCAACGATGTTTACAAGTGATGCTGAATATGCTGCTGATGGCTGTGCGAGTGTGTGGGTTAAGGATGTGTGTGTGTGTGTGTGTGTGTGTGTGTGTGTGTGTGTGTGTGTGTGTTGTGTGTGTGTGTGTGTGTGGTGGTGTGTGTGTGTGTGCGTGCGTGCGTGTGTGTGTGTATGTGTTTGTGAGTGTGAGCGCAAGTGTGAGTGAGTGAGTGAGTGAGTGAGTGAGTGAGTGAGTGAGTGAGTGAGTGAGTGAGTGAGTTGTGTGTGTGTGTGTGAATAAGCATGAATACATATTTCAGATCCTGTGACATTCACATGTTAAGTGAGCTTGATCTTATGCATTAGCATCATGCACATTTATATGTGTGTCATAGAAAAGCATTTTCAATTTTTTTATGTCAACAAGTACGTAAAAGCTTTTTCTTCCTTTTTTTTTTATTTCAATCATTGAAACAAAGTTTTTGCATTTCCTTTTTTTCCATTTTTGATTGAAAAAATCATTCCATGATGATGCAAAATTTCTCCTTATTTGCTTATAGTATGCATACTCTGTTTGATTGAATAAAACCATTAAAAAAAGAATGCATTAATCTATTGTAGTGTGTGTGTGTGTGTGTGTGTGTGTGTGTGTGTGTGTGTGTGTGTGTGTGTGTGTGTTCTTGAAAGTGTGTGTGTGTGTGCATGGGAGTGGGAGTGTGTGTGTGTGTGTGTGCGCCTGTGCACACTGGCAGGCAGGTTGATGACCTCATTTAGATCTATCAGCGTGGCTACAAAAGCAGCACGTGTTTGTTTTGAAATTCAAATTGAGCGGAAAAAAACGAAGTGGCGGGCTCACGCTTTATTTAAACAAGAAGCTGCCTAGCTGTGATAGGTGGCTACATTTAGGACACTGTCGACAGGGGTTAGGAATGTGTCCTCATTCCATGAAAAACATATCCATTTCCTTTGTGTGTGTGTGTGTGTGTGTGTGTGTGTGTGTGTGTGTGTGTGTGTGTGTGTGTGTGTGTGTGAGAGGTGTGTGTGTGTGTGAGTGTGTGTGTGTGTGTGAGGTGTGTGTGTGTGTGTGTGTGTTGTGTGTGTGTGTGTCTGTGTGTGTGTGTGTGTGTGTGTGTGACGTGCGTGTGTGTGTTTGTGTGCGTGCGTGTGTGGTATGTGATGTGTGTATGTGATGTGTGTGTGACATGTGTGTGTATGTGTGTGTTTGTGTGACGTGTGGGTATGTGTGTGTGTGTTTTTTTTTCTCCCATTTTATCAAAATGTTAGGATTTATATAACTTGCTTTGTTGATAGATGGTGGTGTATTGATGTTTTGTTTAACTTATTATATTGTGTTGTGGTGTTCTTTAATTATGAGCGCTTTTTAAAAACATAAATCAAAATCATCCTTTGATTCATATTTCTGATCTTCGTTTTCTGAATAAGTGCTTCTTTATTACCTTATTATCTTCTCTCTGTCATTTCTTATCTGTTGTTTGCTACTGGGTATGGTGGTGTCTTGTTCTTGGTATTTGGATCATTATTATTATTGTTGTTTAGTTAGGTGATTTTTTAAATCTTGATTTTATCCCTGATAAGGGTGGGGTAAAGGTAAAAAAGCGCTTTGATTTGTGTACTCTACAAAAATTCAGCGCTATAGAAATCCCATATATTATTATTATTATTATTATTATTATTATTATTATTATTATTATTATTATTATTATTATTATTATCATTATTATTATTATTATTATCATTATTATCATCATTAGTATTATTAAAAAGCACACAACTGCTTCTTAATTATCCTCGAAACAAAAAATTTGTCTTGCCTTGCCTTGTATAATTGTGCCTTTTTCCCAGAAAGACTTAAAAGATAACATTTCTCTCTCAGCTGAAGAGGGATGCACGGGTCTGACTTGTCCAGTGCTTCACAGCAGTGCTAGACATGGTTTGCTCGTAGGACAGACAAAAAAAGTTACTGTTTGAGCATTCAAAGACGATAAAGTGGGGGAAAGGGAGGGGGAGTGGTAAAGGGGGTGTAAATTTGTAGAAGTTTGTGTATAGCATTCTGTGTATGCAAAATCAAATTCAAAGTCAAAATTTTATTTCTAGATGGTACAATGAGCAGGCAATAAATTTGCTTTTTTTCATCAAACCATGTATTTTAAAACAACAACAAAAAAACCAAAACACCCCCGCACCCCCTCCCCAAAAAAAAACCCCAAAGAAACAAAACACTTTGCTGTGGTGTATGGCATTGTAGGAAATTATTATTTGATGTGTGTTCTGGGGCTGTTCACATGCCTACACTGTGCCATGCTTCCTTCCCGCAAACTTGGCCCCGTCAGAGCGGGGTAGCCATCTTTGGGGCAGCGGTGTCGCCACAATTCCAGCGCCACACCCGTCGAAAATGGTTGCCGAGGTTGTATGCATACAGTAGGGCACGGCCTTGCTGCCGTGGGCTCTGGAACTGTGCAAAAAGGCGGGTGGCAGGGGTCCGAAACCGGCCTTTCGTCCCGTCTTTGCCTCCTTCTTCAGCTTATGCAGAGGGGGGGTGGGTATGCGTTGGCACGCGCGCTCGCTCGCTGGTGTTTGCAAGTGCGTTTGTTTGTGTGCGCGCGTGTGGTGGAGACCCTACACTTTGCTGTGGTGTATGGCATTGTAGGAAATTATTATTTGATGTGTGTTCTGGGGCTGTTCACATGCCTACACTGTGCCATGCTTCCTTCCGCAAACTTGGCCCCGTCAGAGCGGGGTAGCCATCTTTGGGGCAGCGGTGTCGCCACAATTCCAGCGCCACACCCGTCGAAAATGGTTGCCGAGGTTGTATGCATACAGTAGGGCACGGCCTTGCTGCCGTGGGCTCTGGAACTGTGCAAAAAGGCGGGTGGCAGGGGTCCGAAACCGGCCTTTCGTCCCGTCTTTGCCTCCTTCTTCAGCTTATGCAGAGGGGGGTCAGGTATGCGTTGGCACGCGCGCTCGCTCGCTGGTGTTTGCAAGTGCGTTTGTTTGTGTGCGCGCGTGTGGTGGAGACCCTACACTTTGCTGTGGTGTATGGCATTGTAGGAAATTATTATTTGATGTGTGTTCTGGGGCTGTTCACATGCCTACACTGTGCCATGCTTCCTTCCCGCAAACTTGGCCCAGTCAGAGCGGGGTAGCCATCTTTGGGGCAGCGGTTGTGTCGCCACAATTCCAGCGCCACACCGTCGAAAATGGTTGCGAGGTTGTATGCATACAGTAGGGCACGGCCTTGCTGCCGTGGGCTCTGGAACTGTGCAAAAAAGGCGGGTGGCAGGGGTCCGAAACCGGCCTTTCGTCCCGTCTTTGCCTCCTTCTTCAGCTTATGCAGAGGGGGGGTGGGTATGCGTTGGCACGCGCGCTCGCTCGCTGGTGTTTTGCAAGTGCGTTTGTTTGTGTGCGCGCGTGTGGTGGAGACCCTACACTTTGCTGTGGTGTATGGCATTGTAGGAAATTATTATTTGATGTGTGTTCTGGGGCTGTTCACATGCCTACACTGTGCCATGCTTCCTTCCCGCAAACTTGGCCCCGTCAGAGCGGGGTAGCCATCTTTGGGGGCAGCGGTTGTCGCACAATTCCAGCGCAACACCCGTCGAAAATGGTTGCCGAGGTTGTATGCATACAGTAGGGCACGGCCCTTGCTCCCGTGGGCTCTGGAACTGTGCAAAAAGGCGGGTGGCAGGGGTCCGAAACGGCCTTTCGTCCCGTCTTTGCCTCCTTCTTCAGCTTATGCAGAGGGGGGGTGGGTATGCGTTGGCACGCGCGCTCGCTCGCTGGTGTTTGCAAGTGCGTTTGTTTGTGTGCGCGAGTGTGGTGGAGACCCTACACTTTGCTGTGGTGTATGGCATTGTAGGAAATTATTATTTGATGTGTGTTTGGGGCTGTTCACATGCCTACACTGTGCCATGCTTCCTTCCCGCAAACTTGGCCCGTCAGAGCGTGGTAGCCATCTTTGGGGCAGCGGTGTCGCCACAATTCCAGCGCCACACCCGTCGAAAATGGTTGCCGAGGTTGTATGCATACAGTAGGGCACGGCCTTGCTGCCGTGGGCTCTGGAACTGTGCAAAAAGGCGGGTGGCAGGGGTCCGAAACCGGCCTTTCGTCCCGTCTTTGCCTCCTTCTTCAGCTTATGCAGAGGGGGGGGGGTATGCGTTGGCACCGCACTCGCTCGCTGGTGTTTGCAAGTGCGTTTGTTTGTTGTGCGCGCGTGTGGTGGAGACCCTACACTTTGCTGTGGTGTATGGCATTGTGGGGAAATTATTATTTGATGTGTGTTCTGGGGCTGTTCACATGCCTACACTGTGCCATGCTTCCTTCCCGCAAACTTGGCCCGTCAGAGCGGGGTAGCCATCTTTGGGGCAGCGGTGTCGCCACAATTCCAGCGCCACACCCGTCGAAAATGGTTGCCGAGGTTGTATGCATACAGTAGGGCACGGCCTTGCTGCCGTGGGCTCTGGAACTGTGCAAAAAGGCGGGTGGCGGGGTCCGAAACCGGCCTTTCGTCCCGTCTTTGCCTCCTTCTTCAGCTTATGCAGAGGGGGGGGTGGGTATGCGTTGGCACGCGCGCTCGCTCGCTGGTGTTTGCAAGTGCGTTTATTTGTGTGCGCGCGTGTGGTGGGACCCTACACTTTGCTGTGGTGTATGGCATTGTAGGAAATTTATTATTTGATGTGTGTTCTGGGGCTGTTCACATTGCCTACACTGTGCCATGCTTCCTTCCCGCAAAACTTGGCCCCGTCAGAGCGGGGTAGCCATCTTTGGGGCAGCGGTGTCGCCACAATTCCAGCGCCACACCCGTCGAAAATGGTTGCCGAGGTTGTGTATGCATACAGTAGGGCACGGCCTTGCTGCCGTGGGCTCTGGAACTGTGCAAAAAGGCGGGGTGGCAGGGGTCCGAAACCGGCCTTTCGTCCCGTCTTTTCCTACTTATTCAGCTTATGTCCACTTCTAGTAAAGTTGTTTTTATTCAATAGGACCAGTTTAAGACCACGTTTATACATGCTAAGTAACGGTTTCATGGTATTTGCACTGGTAGAATCCCATAGGGTTGCTGCATAGTCTATTGAGGATTGTATATAAGCTTGAAAGAACAGTTTCCTTGAGTGGAAGTCAATAAAGTGTTTAATTTTAGTCAAACTGGTAAACTTTTTGGAACAGGTATTTGCATAGATGAGATATGTGGTAGAACTAGCTGAGATTTTCAACAATTGTTACTCCTAGTACTTTGTGGTGATAGGTTTGTTCAATTGCTTCATTTTTTATATAAATTTTAAAAGTTTATGTGATAAATTCTGTCGCTTTTGTCTGGGTGGTGATAATCATGCATTTTGTTTTTGGGGGATGAATAGACATTTTGGTTTGGTTTTTGTCCATTTGACAAGTTCGTCAGTGCTTTTTTGTAATATGGTTGCAAGATAGTCAATGTTGTTATGGCTCGTATGTATGGTTGTGTCATCAGCAAATAGTTCACATTTGGAATGGATATGTAAAGGAAGGTCATTTATGTATAATGAAAAGAGAATTGGTCCCAATATGGATCCCTGTGGTATTCCATAATGAATGGTTTTTAGTTTGGATGTTGATGTAGCTATTGAGACACACTGTTGCCTGTCTGTAAGATAGGAATCTAGTAGTTGTAGGGTAGGAGAGAGAGAGAGAGAGAGAGAGAGAGAGAGAGGAGAGAGGAGAGAGAGAGAGAGAGAGAGAGAGAGAGAGAGAGAGAGAGATTTGATTTGATTTGATTGATTTGATTTGATTCATTCTTTTATATCGAGGATAATGGGATAAGCACTCTTGTGCTTTTTTACATCCAGTCCCCGTGTGTATGCAGTTTTGTAAATGTCATCTGTTCCCACCGGCACACGATGGCCTACTCTTTCGAAAAGCGGAACAGGATTTAACGTGTGCCAAGATGTTCTGCGTGCGTTCGCACACGGGGCCTCGGTTTAAAGTCTCATCCGAAGGAGAGAGAGAGAGAGAGAGAGAGAGAGAGAGAGAGAGAGAGAGGAGGAGAGAGAGAGGAGAGAGAGAGAGAGAGCATCTTCAAAGTACATCAAAACAAACTAGTCAATATTTCAAAACACTCTCACTTCTGTAAAAAAAAAAAATTATCATCAATTATCTATAAGCTCATAATGTAGCCAATCCTTACAAGGAAAAGAAAACGCCAAAAGGCAAACAACAAACAAAAAGAGCAAAGAGAGAGAGAGAGGAGAGAGAGAGAGAGAGTGGGCCCTTTGTGTGTTTGGCGGTGAGCTATGTTTAGCAGAGAAGGAAATTTCTGTGGAGTGAGTTTTGCACGTGAACTGAGTGCTGCACGTAAACCGTTTGTTAGTGACAACGGACCAATTTCAAAGCCACAATTTGAAAACAGCTATGGGGGGGAAACAAGCAAAGAAGAATGAGGTCTACAACAGATACTTGTAAGTACCATGTTGGTTTCTTGCAGTATGGTATTATACCGCAACTACTTAATTTATAACCAGAGAGAGAGAGAGAAGTCTTATGTTCTTTCTGTAGTTGAACATCTTTTTACTAAGTGATATTGGCTGAATGGGGGAGAGAAAAGGGCAGTGTGTGTGTGGGGGGGGGGGGGGGAGAGACAGAAAGAGACAGACACTGAGACAGAGAGAAGTGGGGGGGGGGGGGGGGGGGTGATTGTAGGCAAAAAATATAAAAGATGGCAGAACAACTGGGCAAAACCAAACAGTGATGTGAAACAATCAACTTCAAATCAACAACAAATATAACTAAACTATACTAGTGATTCTCAACATGTAAATAGAACATTGTCATTTTAATATTTGTGTGTGTGTGTGTTTTGTGTGTGTGCATGAGTGCGTGTATATGTTTGTGTGTGTGGGTATGTGTGTGAGTTCGTGTACGTGTTTGTGTGTGTTTTTGTATGTATTGTTTGTGTTTTTGTATGTATTTATGTATGTGTATACATGTGTGTATGAGAGTGTCCTGCAAAAGCACCAGTGTCTATAAATTTCCCTGTTTGCAGACTTGTGGATGTGTGAGAGTGCATGAACTTTTGCCTGTGAAAGAATGCCTCTATGTATTTTGAATCATGGCTTTATCTTTGCATTGTTGAAGAAAACAGCAAAGTGTTCTGCCACAAGTAAAACAGACTCGTAAAAATAACTGGGGGGACTGCTACACCTCAAGAGCAGTGCCTCTCTTGCCCTGCACACCTGTTTGTATCCAGGTGAGACTGGCTTTTTTTCCTTACAGTGTTTTTGTTGTGTTGCCAGAAACAACTCTGCTCTTTGCTGTGGGAATTTTTCACGTGCGTTGATTTGCATAGCGCTTTTTTTTTTTTTTTTTACATTTACACCACTTAAGTCACGCAGATTTCTCTGCCTGAAATTCGTGCTACTCTCTCTCTCTCTCTCTCTCTCTCTCTCTCTCTCTCTCTCTCTCTCTCTCTCTCTCTCTCTCCCGGGGAGAGCGCGTCGCCACAAGAGCAGCGCCACCTTTTTTTCCTGTCTGTAACTGCATTTATTTCCCCATCAGAGTGGCTTTTTACTTACAGAATTTTGCCAGGGACAACCCTCTTGTTGCTGTAGGTTCTTTTACGTGCGGTAAATAATTATGTGTAACACACGGGACCTGGGTTTTTCGTCTCATCCGGAAGACTGGCACCCAGACCACCACTATCTAATGGATGGGGGAAAGTTTCGGGCCCAAACGGGATTCGAACTACCGCAACGCTTCGACCCGGGACTTTTAGCTTTCCAGACAGGCGCGTCACCTCTAAACCACCGATCCACTACAGGAGATGCTGACGGTTTCCTTAGAAAGAGCGGCGCTAACATCAGCCAGTGTTGCCTAGAGGAGGGCAGGACAGCTGGGGGTCAGAGGAGAGAGAGAGAGAGAGAGAGGAGAGAGGAGAGAGAGAGAGAGAGAATTTGATTTGATTTGATTTGATTTGATTTGATTTATTCTTTTATATCGAGGATAATGGGATAAATACTCTTGTGATTTTTTTTTCATCCAGTCCCGTGTGTATGCAGTTTTTGTAAATGTCATCTGTCCCCACCGGCACACGATGGCCTACTCTTACGAAAAGCGGAACAGGATTTAACGTGTGCGCAAGATGTTCTGAGAGAGAGAGTGTGTGCGTGCGTGCGTGCGTGCGTGCGTGTGTGTGTGTGTGTGTGTGTGTGTGTGTGTGTGTGTGTGTGTGTGTCCAAGCGTGCGTGCGTGTGTAATTGATGGCAAGCATTATGAGCAAGGAATGTGAGCATTACAGAACAAGTCAGCTATTGCAAGGTTCGTGTTTTAGAGAAACTGTTGATTTTCCTTCCTTCAGATGGAAAGCAACCAGAACGAAGACAACGAGAGGGGAAGACTAGATACAAAAGGAAGAATAAAGAAACCTGCAGAGATGAAGAAAAAAGAATCGCATAACAAAAATATCAACGGCAATGAAGAAGAAAACAACGATAATGACGACAAAGAAGGCGAGGATAGGATGAGGTGCACGACGAAAAGGAGAAGAAAGAAGAAAAAGTAAGAAGAAGAAAAGGAGTAGAAGGAGAAAGAAGAAAAGGGGAGGAGGAGAACGCAGAAAAGGAGGAGGAGAAAGAAGAAAATGAGAAGAAGAAAAATGAAAAAGAGGAAAAGAAAAATATGAGAACAAAGAAAATCAGGAGGGTAAAGAAGAAAAGGAGAAGAAGAAAAATGAAAACAAGGAGAAGAACAAAGCAAAGGAGGAGAAAGAAGAAAAGGAGGAGGAGGAGAAAGAAGAAAAGGAGGAGGAGGAGAAAGAAGAAAAGGAAGATAAGAAAGAGAGAGAAGAAAAGGACGAGGAGAAGAAAGGAGGAAAAGAGGAGAAAGAAGAAAAGGACGAGGAGAAGAAAAGGAGAAGGAGAAAGAAGAAAAAGAGGAGAAGGAAGAAAAGGAGTGGGAAAAAGAAGAAAAGGGGGGAAAGAAGGAAAGGAGGAAGAGGAGAAAGAAGAAAAGAAGGAAGAGAAAGAAGAAAGGAGGTGAAGAAGGAAGACAAGGAGGAGGAGAAAGAAGAAAAGGAAGAGGAGGAGAAAGAAGAAAAAGAGGAGGAGGAGGAGAAAGAAGAAAAGGAGGAGGAGGAGGAGAAAGAAGAAAAGGACGAGAAGAAAGAAGAAAAGCGCAGAAGAAAAAGAAAAGAACAATAGAAAAACTAAGAAGAAAAAGAAAAGAACAACAGAAAGACGAAGAAAAAAATATGAACAACAGAAAGACGAAAAAGAAAAGAACAGCACAAAGACGAAGAAAAAGAAAAGAACAACACAAAGGCGCAGACGAAAGAAACAAAAACAGAAAGGTACAGAAAAAGATTCTTTAAAAAACACAGAAGGACGCAGGAAAAAAAGAAAAAAACAAAGATGCAGAAAGAAAAAATTAACAACGGAGCAAACGACGCAAAAGAAAAAACAAGGAACAGGAAAACCATCAGAAGCAAAACGACACAAAGGAAAAGACAACAACAGAAAGACAGAGAAGAAAAAGAGACGAAAAACAGAAAGACGCAAAAGAAAACAACATTAAAAGAAAGATGATAAACAAAACAAAACAACAACAACAACAAACAGGAAGACTCAGAAAAAACTCAGAAAGATGAAAAAAAAAAACCCACAGAAAACGCAGAAGAAAAAGATTCCTTTTAAATTAGAAGGACGCAGAAGTAAAAGAAAAAAACACAAAGACGCAGAAGGGAAAAAAGAACAACAGGAAGACAAAGAAGAAAATATTTTATAAAAAAACACACAAAGACGAAAACGAAGAAGAAAAAACAACAGAAAGACGCAGAAGAAAAAGGAAAGAATAACACAAAAACACAGAAAAAAAGAAAAGAACAAAAAGACGCAGAAGAAAAAAACAACAGAAAGACGCAGAAAAGAAAGAAAAGAACAACTGAAAGACGCAGAAGAAAAAGAAAAAAAACATAAAGAAGCAGAAGGGAAAAAACAACAACAGAAAGACGCAGAAGGAAAAACAACAGCAGAAATACGCAGAAGAAAAACAAGCACGGAAGACGCAGAAGGAAAAACAAAAACAGAAAGACGCAGAAGAAAAAACAGAAAAAGACACAAAAGAAAAGGAAGAAGACCAGAAAGCCCTACAAGGAAAAAAACAACAACAGAAAGCCGCAGATGAAAAAAAAAACGAACAATGGAAAGCCACGAAAGAAAAACCAACAGAAAGCCGGAGAAGAAAAAGAAAAGAACAACAGAAAGACGCGGAAGAAAAAGAAAAAAACAACTAAAATATGCAGAAGGGAAAAATCAACGGAAAGACTCAGAAGAAAAACAACCACGGAAAGACGCAGAAAAACAACAACAGAAAGACGCAGAAGAAAAGAAAACAAAAACAGAAAAAGACACAGAAGAAAAGGAGGAGGAACAACAGAAAGACGTAGAAGAAAAAACAACAGAAAGATGTAGAAGAAAAACAACGGAAAGACGCAGAAGAAAAAAAACAAAAGCAGAAAAATGTAACAGAAAAAGACGCAGAAGAAAAGGAAAAACAACAGAAAGACGTAGATGAAAAAAAATCAACAGAAAGGCGCAGAAGAAAAAGAAATGAACAACAGAGACACAGAAGAAAAAAAAACCCAGAAAGATACAGAAGGGAAAAAAAACAACAACGGAAAGACTCAGAAGAAAAACAAGGGAAAGACGCAGAAGAAAAAACAACAGAAAGACGCAGAAGAAAAGGAAAAGAACAACAAAAAAACGCAGGAGAAAAAGAACAGAACTGAAAGATGCAGAAGGAAAAAAAAACGATGGAAAGACGCAGAAGAAAAAGCAACAGCGGAATTATGCAGAAGAAAAAACAGAAAGACGTAGAAGAAAACACAGAAAAAGACGCAGAAAAAGAGGAAGACGAGCAGAAAGACGTAGAAGAAAAAAACAACAAAAGAAAGACGCAGAAGAAAAAGAAACGAACAACGGAAAGACGCAGAAGAAAAAGAAACGAACAACAGAAAGACGCGGAAGAAAAAGAAACGAACAACGGAAAGACGCAGAAGAAAAAGAAACGAACAACGGAAAGACGCAGAAGAAAAAGAAAAGAACAATAGAAAAACGCAGGAGAAAAAGAACAGAACAGAAAGATGCAGAAGGAAAAAAAACGATGGAAAGACGCAGAAGAAAAAGCAACAGCGGAATTATGCGGAAGAAAAAACAGAAAGACGTAGAAGAAAACACAGAAAAAGACGCAGAAAAAGAGGAAGACGAGCAGAAAGACATAGAAGAAAAAACAAACAAAAGAAAGACGCAGAAGAAAAAGAAACGAACAACGGAAAGACGCAGAAGAAAAAGAAACGAACAACGGAAAGACGCAGAAGAAAAAGAAAAGAACAATAGAAAAACGCAGGAGAAAAAGAACAGAACAGAAAGATGCAGAAGGAAAAAAAACGGAAAGACGCAGAAGAAAAAGCAACAGCGGAATTATGCAGAAGAAAAAACAGAAAGACGTAGAAGAAAACACAGAAAAAGACGCAGAAAAAGAGGAAGACGAGCAGAAAGACGTAGAAGAAAAAAACAAAAGAAAGACGCAGAAGAAAAAGAAACGAACAACGGAAAGACGCAGAAGAAAAAGAAACGAACAACGGAAAGACGCAGAAGAAAAAGAAACGAACAACGGAAAGACGCAGAAGAAAAAGAAACGAACAACGGAAAGACGCAGAAGAAAAAGAAACGAACAACGGAAAGACGCAGAAGAAAAACAAAAGAACAGAAAGATACAGAAGGGAAAAAATAACAAAGGAAAGACGCAAAGAAAAATAACCACAACGGAAAGAGGCAGAAGAGAAAAACAAAAAAAAGAAAGATGCAGAAGATAAAACAAAAGCAGGAAAAGACGCAGAAGAAAAGGAGAAACAACAGAAAGACGTAGAAGAAAAAACAACAGAAAGACGCTGAAGAAAAAACAACAGAAAGACGCTGAAGAGAAAAAAATTAAGAACGGAAAAAACAACGGAAAGACGCAGAAGAAAAACAACGGAAAGACGCTGAAAAAAAACAACCATGGAAAGACGCAGAAGAAAAAAAACAAAAACAGAAAAATGTAACAGAAAAAGACGCAGAAAAAAAACAACAGAAAGATGCGGAAAAAAAAAACAAAAACAGAAAAAGACACAGAAGAAAAGGAAGAACAACAGAAAGACGAGATGAAAAAGAAAAAAACCCAAGAAAGGTACAGACGGGAAAAAACAACAACGGAAAGACACAGAAGAAAAAGAAAAAGCAGAAAAATACGCAGAAGAAAATGAAGAACTACATAAAGACGTAGGAGAAAAAGAAACGAACAACGGGAAAAAACAACGGGAAGACGCAAAAGAAAAAACAACGGAAAGACGCAAAAGAAAAAACAATTGAAAGACGAAGAAGAAAAAACAAAAACAGAAAATTGCAAAAGAAAAAAAGACGCAGAATACAAAAACAGAAAGATGCAGAGGAAAAAACAAAAACAGAAAAAGATACAGAAAAAAGGAAAAAAATAACAGAAAGACGCAGAAGAAAAAGAAATGACCAACGCAAAGACGCAGAAGAAAAAAAACAACAGAAAGACGCAGAAGAAAAAGAAAAAAACAATAGAAAGACGCAGAAGAAAAAGAAAAGAACAATAGAAAGCCGCAGAAGAAAAAGAAAAGAAAACAACAGAAAGCCGCAGAAGAGAAAGAACAACAGAAAGCGGCAGGAAAAAAGAAAAACAACAGAATGACGCAAAAGAAAAAAGCAACAGAAAGACGATAAAGAAAAACATCCAAACAAAAAACGCAAAGAACAGACACAAGACAAAGCCGCAGACAAAGAAACAAGCGGTGACCAAAAAGAGGGAGAGAGACAGCAGCAAAGAGCAGACTTGAAAACGTTGACAGAGAAGAGATGGATGAAGAACCAGAAGAGACAGATGAAGATCAACAACAGCAACAACAATAACAAGTAAACAACAACAGCAACCAGAACAATTAAACAACAACAGCAACAAGAACAATTACTACAAGAAGAAGGAGAAAAGAATCAAAGAAAAAGTCGAGGAAGACAGCAAAAACAAAAAAAAATTGGAACAGAACAAAGGTGAAAATAAGAAGAAAAAAAATGACGCCATGAAAAGACACTGAAGAAAAAAACGGACAATACAAAAAACATAAGATCTGAGGAAGAGGTGGTGGTGAGGAAGAGGAGGAGGTGGTTAGGAGGAGGTGGTGGAGAAGAGGAGGTGGTGGCGAGGAGGAGAGGGTGGTGGAGAGGAGGATGTGGTGGAGAGGAGGAGGGGGTGGTGAGGAGGAGGGGGTGGTGAGGAGGAGGGGGTGGAGAGGAGGGGGGGTGGAGAGGAGGAGGGGGTGGAGAGGAGGAGGGGGTGGTGGAGAGGAGGAGGGGGTGGTGGAGAGGAGGAGGGAGTGGTGGAGAGGAGGAGGGGGTGGTGGAGAGGAGGAGGGGGTGGTGGTGGAGATGAGGAGGTGGTGGTGGTGGTGAGGAGGAAGGGGTGGTGGAGAGGAGGAGGTGGTGGAGAGGAGGAGGGGGTGGTGGAGAGGAGGAAGGGGTGGTGGAGAAGAGGAGGAGGTGGTGGTGAGGAGGAGAGGGCGGTGGTGAGGAGGAGAGGGTGGTGGTGAGGAGGAGAGGGTGGTGGAGAGGAGGAGGTGGTGGTGGAGAGGAGGAGGTGGTGGTGGAGATGAGGGGGTGGTGGAGAGGAGGGGGTGGTGGAGAGGAGGAGGGGGTGGTGGAGAGGAGGGGGTGGTGGAGAGAAGGAGGGGGTGGTGGTGAGGAGGAGGGGGTGGTGGTGAGGAGGAGGGGGTGGTGGTGAGGAGGAGGGGGTGGTGGTGAGGAGGAGGGGGTGGTGGAGAGGAGGAGGGGGTGGTGGAGAGGAGGAGGGGGTGGTGGAGAGGAGGAGGGGGTGGTGGAGAGGAGGAGGGGGGTGGAGAGGAGGAGGGGGTGGTGGAGAGGAGGAGGGGGTGGTGGAGAGGAGGAAGGGGTGGTGGAGAGGAGGTGGTGGAGAGGAGGAGGAGGTGGTGGTGAGGAGGAGAGGGCTGTAGTGTAGGATCATGTAGTGTACAGTATTGTGCTGTACTTTTGTCTATGTAGTGTAGCCTATTGTCTTCTCTAATGTAGGATACTGTACATTACAACCTTCTCAGGGAAGGCTTCAATGACTGAAGTTCAGAATGCAGTCCCAGGAATTTTTTGTCATGTATTCTTTTATTTTGATGACATGTTCAATATCCTCAAAGTAAAAGAATAAATTTTAAAAAGTTATTCTCGTTTTTCTTTCACAGCAGGGAAAGGGTAGGGGGGACTGACTAGAAGGAATTTATTGCTTTGGTGGTTTGGAAATTTGTTTTTGCCCTAAGATAAAAAGAAAGAAATGGTTGGCACATGTTGGTCGACTTAGTGTTAAACCAGTGTGGGTTATGTGAGATATGTTTCACTTGCTGTTGAAGTGAGGACGCTGTGATGTCAGCCTTCTCCTGACCATGTCTTGTTGTCTGTCCACAGGGAGCAAGGCAGCTGTGATGCCCTCCTCCAGTGCTTCACAACAAAGTGTTGGTCTTCAAGTTTAGGAATCAAACAAACAGCCGAGTAATTCAAGGGAGGAATTATTTCTGTATCAATGTCTTCTTCAGTTCATTGAGTTTTCAGTGCTGGAGTCATTTGTATGCCAGTCCTCAACAGCTGGTGTGAATGGCGTTTCACATGGATGTGGATGTAGTGTAGTGTAGTGAGCTGGTTGTGTTGCTGTGTGGGTTGCCTTGGGTTGTCAACCTTTGGGGGTCACAGCAGTCTTCTCTGTGCCAGAGTCTTGTCGCTCTCCCCAGGGAGGGGGCATCGGCGCTAGAGTGGCACCACTTTTTTTTGTTCCTGTCAGCACGCGTGTGTGTGTGTGTGTGTGTGTGTGTGTGTGCGTGCGTGCGTGCGTGCGTGCGTTTTGTGTGTGTGTGTGTGTGTGTGTGTGTGTGTGTGTGTGTGTGTGTTTTCCCATGAAGGTGGCTTTCTCTACAGACTTCAGCTCTCCTGTGATCGAGGGTTGTTTTACATACGCTAAATGTGTGAGCACATGAGTCCTCTATTTATCGTCTATCTGAGTGAGATGAGAAGATAAATGGAGGTCTTTTACATACGCGAAATGTGTGTTGCACATGAGTCATCTATTTTTCGTCTATCTGAGTGAGATGAGAAGATAAATGGAAGTCTTTTACATATGCTAAATGCGTGTTGCACATGAGTCATCTATTTATCGTCTATCTGAGTGAGATGAGAAGATAAATGGAGGTCTTTTACATACGCGAAATGTGTGTTGCACATGAGTCATCTATTTATCGTCTATCTGAGTGAGATGAGAAGATAAATGGAGGTCTTTTACATACGCGAAATGTGTGTTGCACATGAGTCATCTATTTATCGTCTATCTGAGTGAGATGAGAAGATAAATGGAGGTCTTTTACATACGCTAAATGTGTGTTGCACATGAGTCATCTATTTATCGTCTATCTGAGTGAGATGATGAAGGTAAATG
The DNA here is from genome assembly GCA_030674155.1 of Stramonita haemastoma. Classification (NCBI taxonomy): domain Eukaryota; kingdom Metazoa; phylum Mollusca; class Gastropoda; order Neogastropoda; family Muricidae; genus Stramonita; species Stramonita haemastoma. Next base: position 10,156 of record JASPKP010000859.1, on the reverse strand, counting down.
GAGGTCCATGAGCCGCATACATTAAGCGCATGTAAAATAACCCACAATCCTAGGAAAGCTGTCCTTGGAAAAAATCTTTAGAGAAAGCCACTTTCATGGGCACACACACACACACACACACACACACACACATACACACACACACACACACACACACACACACACACACACACACACACACACACACACACACACACACACACACATATATACACACACACACACACACATACAAAGTGGTGCTACAGAGAAAAGTGTGACATCAATCTGTTTCCTGGTATTGTTATGAATATGATTTTCAGCGGTGTGTGACACCAGTCCCTGAAATATTGTCATTTTTATGTGGCTGTTGTGATGAAGGCTTAAACACAGTGACATTGTTCATGTTTGATTCTTATTATTATCATCATTATAATTTTTGTTATAAGAACACCATTTTTTCATTTGTAATGTTATTGCACAAGTGCTTTGCTGATGAAAGAAATAAACTCTTTGTGTTTTCATTCACAATGTCATTATTTTTACACAAGTTTTTTGCTGATGAAAAAAAAAAAAACTCTGGAGTTTTTTGTTTTTCATTCACAATGTTATAATTTTTGACATGTTCTTTGCTGATGACAGAAATAAACTTTGTTTTACCTGTGTCTGTGGATTCTGAACTGTGCTCTTTTTCTGTGAGACCTGGTCTCTATCCCTTCCTCCTCTCTTTGTCCTGTCTGTCCCTCTCTTTCATCCCTTTCTCTGGTTGTGTCTTTCTCCTGTCTGTCTCCCCCTTTCATTTCCCTCTGTGTGTGTGTGTGTGTGTGTGTGTGTGTGTGTGTGTGTGTCTCTGTCTCTGTCTCTGTCTCTGTCTCTGTGTCTCTGTCTGTCTGTCTGTCTGTCTGTTTCTCTCTGTCTCTGTCTCTGTCTCTGTCTCTGTCTCTGTCTCTCTCTCTCTCTCTCTCTCTCTCTCTCTCTCTCTCTAGTTGTTCTGTCTTTCTCCTGTCCTGTCCCTCCCTTCCATGTCTTACTGCACTCTCTTTTTGTTCCCCCCCCCCTCTTTTTCGTTTGATTATCTGCTTGTTTTTTAAAGTGTGTGTACACAAGTTGGCAACTAGTCTGTAGATGAACCAAGAAATCTGCAGTCATTAAATGATGACTTACACACACACACACACACACACACACACACACACACACACACACACACACACACACACACACACACACACACACACACACACAGATGCACGCACGCACGCATGCATGTACAGACTTCGGATGAGACTATAAACTGAGGTACCATGTGCAAACCCATGAAGAACATCTTGCGCACAGGCTAAAACCTGTTCCACTTTTCAAAAGAGCAGGCCAATGTGTTCCAGTGGGAATGGATGACAAAAATTATGCAACTGTATACACACAGGAACTGGATGTAAAAAAAACCCACATAAGTGCTTATTATGTTATCCTTGAAATAAGAGAATGAATAAATAACAAGACACCTAATAGCACTTTACATATACAGAGATATATTGTAGCACTTTCCCTCTTTTACACTTGCATGCACACACACACGCAAACAGGGCAGGATAGCTTTGGCTTGCAATCTGACGACCCAGGTTTGAATCTCCTTCAAGGAAATATTTTTCTCTGGAGTTAAAATCAGTACAGACTCCACTCTCCCCAAAGTCTTTTGGATGAGATAGTAAACCCAGGTCTCATGTGCAAACACATGCATAACTTCTTGCTCACACCTTAAATTCTGTTCCACTTTTCAAAAGAGTAGGCCATTATGTGCCAGTGGGAACAGAGCATACACACGGGGAGTGGATGTAAAAAAAAAAAAAGCACATGAGTGCTTATTCCATTATCTTCGATATAAAAGATTAAAATAAATAAATAAATAACACACACATGCATGTACAGATACATTGTAGCACTTTTACTTGCACACACACACACACACACACACACACACACACACACACACACACACACACACACACACACACACACACACACACACACACACACACACACACACGCACACACACACACACACAGAGATACGTGCACACGTTAACTCCTGTTCTGCTTTTTGGAAGAGTAGGATGTTGTGTGCAGGTGGGAACAGATGACAAGATTAACAAAACTGCATACACACGGGAACTGGATTTAAAAAACGTGTGCGCATATTCCATTATCTTCAATATAAAAGAATAAATAAATAACTGTATCCGGTTGAGACTAAACTGAGAACTTCTTGAACACATGCTAAAACCCGTTTAACTTATCGAAAGAGTAGGTTATTGTGTGCCGTGGGAACATGACAAAATTTACAAAATTGCATGTATATGGGGACTGGATGTAAAAAAAATGAGTGCTTATTCAATTATCCTCAAAATAAATAAAATATGTTAAAAGAAAATTATTGATACATACCAGCTCTTTCCCTCACACACACACACACACACACACACACACACACACACACACACACACACACACACACACCACTTATGCATGACTGCATTTTAATCTGTGTTTATTCAGATTAAACATATCTTGCATACAAACTGTTCAGAGCAACATCAGCAGATAACTTACAATGGACATAAAGCACTGAACTGAAATAATTAATGGAAGTTGGTAGACATGTTCAAATCAAACACAATAATATTCATGTTCAGATGAAGCACAATAATATTCTTTTACCATACAGTTGCTACTCTAACAAATTAAATCAACCTACCTCTTTTTCAAATTTTGCTGCAACCACATTTTGGAAGCAAGCTTACAATGATCCAAAGGTTAAAAAAAAACAACAGCAAAACAAAACTACAATTGCAAGAAAACTAGGCAAAAAACATCACTTTAGAAATAGATGATACACAAAATACAAGGTGTTCAAGACAGACATTGGTAAAGGTTTTTACACATTCATCAACTGTTTCTGTGCTGGAAAAAAATCAATCCCTAGACTGAAAATTTCGGTGGTGAAATGTGCACTCTACACACTGTAAAAATTTCAGTGTAAAATAAGCTAGCTGCCCCGACTACAGCTAAAGGGAAACAATTTAATCGCCTAGCTGCAGAAACGTGGCAAAAACGATTGTTTTTTTTAGCTCATATTTTGTTATTTTGCATGAGTACTTGGACTGCACTTGTTCAAAATGACTAACTCTTCTCCTTGAATGCCCCAATGGCTTTAAACAGCTAAAGAAGAGGCAAATGACGTTTTAGATGAGCCTGACAGTGATGAAAACGATCTTGTATGATTCAGGAGATCATGAGGATGGAAAAAAAAAATGACTGAGATTTTGCCTTCACTTAGGTGTGATGCTATCTTGATGAGGGGGTACACAGAATTACAGTGGTGATGAAGAAAGTGTATTTTCATCTATTTTCAAAATGTAATTTTTGATATATATTTGTAGTGAAATATCATGCTAACTACTTTGAGCTACTGGAGTTAACATCAGTGCTGACTCCACTCCCCAAAAGTCTTTTGATGAGACTATAAACCAAGGCCCCGTGTGCAAACGCAGGCAGAACATCTTGGGCACACATTAAATCCTGTTCCACTTTTCGTAAGAGTAGGCCATTGTGTGCCCGTGGGAACAGATGACAATATTTACAAAACTGCATACACACGGGGACTGGATGAAAAAAAACACATGATTGCTTTTTCTGTTATCCTCAATATAAAAGAAAAAAGAAAAAAAAAGAGCTTGCCTAAAACCAATCTTCAAATAAACAAATATCTACACTGACATCAACCCTTGCATGGAGTGGACACAAGACCAGCACACCCCAAAACAGGCAGAACTTTGTACTTTCAGTCTGTGTTTGTCCTGGGGGCTCTTTCAGAATAAATGGCATCCCTGCTTCCTGCGAACTCTGTGCTAGAAATTTCCCCTTTTCTATTACTTATTTTTCTCCCTTTTCTTTTGCCTAGTTTCTCTCCACCCAGCCCATTCTCTTGCTTTTTTTCAAGCAAATTTTAAATTTCATCTCATTAAATTCTTAGTGAGCTGCACTAAAGCTGGAATGTATTGATGGAGGCCAGACTTAGAGTGGAATAAGTGCAAGAGTCTAGACATGCAATTCAGTGTGTGTAGGAGTACATTATATGATGTATTTAGACGTATTATTCAGTGTGTGGAGGTGTACATTACATAATGTATTGAGACTGTTATTCAGTCATTCCGACGAGACTCGAAACCGAGGCCCCGTGTGCGAATGCACACAGAACATCTTGCGCACATGTTAAAATCCCGTTCCACCTTTCGGAAGAGCAGGCCCTTGTGTGCCAGTAGGAGCGGATGACAAAATTATAACAAACCAGCATGCACACAGATGTCGTGTTTAGACACCATCCCGGAGGGAAAATCGGGGAGTTGGAGTCCCAGAGCGGCTCAGGCTGTAGGTATATGGCAACATTCTGGTGGCTCCTTCGACGGTACTGGAACCATTCGTATCAGTCATTGCCTTTCCAATGGATCATTCCAGTGCCGTGGAGAGGGGGGGTCTGCTGCATGGGTAACAGCTTGCCCTCCATGCATACATGCCCAGGCTTTGGGCTCTAAAGACTAGAGCGCAACTCCATAGTCTTCCGAGACTGATGGGTGCCTACTACTTACTTACTTAGTTATTCAGTGTGTGTCGGAGTACATTATATAATGTATTTAGACGTGTTAATCAGTGTGTGTAGGTGTACATTAAAAGGTAAAGGTGTCCCACAACCTGTGTGGTCGTCGGGGAGTGAGGCATCAGAGACCTCAGCTTCTCTAGGGGCCAGCATGTTGAGGGTGGGTGGTGCCCATCTCCTCTCCCTTGCTGTTTTACCTTCCCTGACCCTAAAAAGGGCAGGTACCCATTTACAGCTGGGGGAACTGTACTGTAGCCAAGGCCCCCAAACTGTCACCCATCCAATTGGCAACCATGCTCAATGCTGCTTAGTTTGATTCCTGTTCGAGGAAATTTTTCTCCTGGAGTTTACATCGGTGCTGACTCCACTCCCCCTAAAAGTCCTTTGGATGAGACTATAAACCTAGGCTCCATATGTGAACGCACGCAGAACATCTTGCCCACACGTTAAATCCTGTTCCACTTTTCGTTAAATCCTGTTCCGCTTTTCGTAACAGTAGGCCATCGTGTGCCGGTGGGAACAGATGACAGTTGCAAAACTGCATACACACAGGGACTGGATGTGAAAAAGCAGAAGGGTGCTTATTCCATTATCCTCGATATAAAAAAATAAATAAATAAATAATTGATAAATTAGCCTTGCTGGTGGAAAGCCAGCACTCTGACCACTGAGCTATTGTCCTCAAATTGTCTTTGTAGAATGTGTTCAATGTAGGTGTACATTATATAATGTATTTAGACGTATTATTCAGCGTGTATAGGTATACATAATATAATGTATTTAGACATGCAAATTCAGCGCGTATAGGTGTCCATTATATATTGTATTTAGACATGCAATTCAGTGTGTGTAAGTGTACATTATAAAATGTATTTAGAGGCGTTATTCAGTGTGTATAGGTGTCCATTATATAATGTATTTAGACGCATTATTCAGTGTGTGCAGGTGTCCATTATACAACGTATGTGGGTATCCATTATAGACCGTTTGTAGACGTGTTGTTCTGCATCTGCAGGTGTCTGCTCTAGAATTGTTCAAACATCTTGTTCCACATGTGTAGGTACCTGCTCTAGAATTGTTCAAACATCTTGTGCCACATGTGTAGGTACCTGTTCTAGAATTGTTCAAAGATCTTGTGCCACATGTGTAGGTACCCGCTGTAGACTGCTTCAGATGTATTGTTCTGCATGTGTAGGTGTCCATTGTATAATGTGTTCATTGTAGAATGCGTTCAGATGTGTTCTGCATGTGTAGGTGTCCATTGTATAACGTGTTCATTGTAGAATGCGTTCAGATGTGTTGTTCATTGTGTGTAAGTGTCCATTGTACAATGCGTTGAGATGTGTTGTTCTGCATGTGTAAGTGTCCATTGTAGAATGTGTTTCATTGTAGAATGCGTTCAGATGTGTTGTTCTGCATGTGTAAGTGTCCATTGTAAAACGTGTTTCATTGTAGAATGCGTTCAGATGTTGTGTTCTTCATGTGTAAGTGTCCATTGTAGAACGTGTTTCATTGTAGAATGCATTTAAAGTGTTGTTCTATTTATTTATTTATTTATTTATTTATTTATTTATTCTTTTATATCGAGGATAACAGAATAAGCAATCATGTGCTTTTTTTCATCCGGTCCCCGTGTGTATGCAGTTTTGTAAATATTGTCATCTGTTCCCACCGGCACACGATGGCCTACTCTTACGAAAAGCGGAACAGGATTTAACGTGTGCGCAAGATGTTCTTCGTGCGTTCCCACACGGGCCTCGGTTTAAAGTCTCATCCGAAGGACTATTGGGGAGAGTGGAGTCAGCACTGATGTTAACTCCAGGAAGAAAATTTCCTCGACCGGACTCGAACCCGGGTCTTCAAATTGCCAGCGCAATGTTCTGACCACTAGGTTATCCGCCCCCCTTTCAGCATGTGAAGGTGCCCATCATAGAATGTGTTATTATAAAATATGTGTTCAGATGCGTTTTGTATATGTTGTTCCCCATGTGTAGGCGTCCACTACAAAATGTGTTGTTGTAGGATATGTTTAGATGTGTTGTTACGTATTTGTATGTGCCCATTGAAGAATATAAGAATATGTTCATAACAGAATGTGTTCAGACCAGTTGTACAATTTAGAATATGTTCAGACTAGGCCCTAGTTTCAGTGTGTAGGCGCCTGTTGTAGAATGTCTGCATTTTATAAGCCTGTTATCCAACAGATTGCAGTGCATACACATCAGAAGTCCTTCTTTTCTAGATGTCTGTTATCAGAAGTTCGTTTATCAGACGTTTTATTTTCCCAATTGTGTCATATATATATATTTTTTTATTCAAACGCTTGTAAGTTAGATGGGGGTGTATTTTCAGTGAATTTAGTTCTACATTCAGAAGTTGACATTAGAATACCTGTATTTTAATCAATTACATTCTGCATCTGGGAACATGTACATACTTTAGCTGGCCCTTTTTCAGATGTCTGTTGATACATTCCAGGCATATGTATTTGGATGCCCGTTTTTAAAACCATCAACGATATATTTTAGGACCATTATATCTCTGTATTCAGATGCGTCTTTCTCAATATGTACCTGTATTTTAGGCCTCTTTGTCCGGTATGTATTTTAATACATGTATTCATTTACACATCTGAATTTGGAAGTGTGCTTGGAATACAACTATAGATGCATCTGAAATGTCTGTAGAGGTGCTTTTTGTCTGTATCCCATATGCTTTATAGAAGTCTGTATTTGGGCATTTTGCATCAGCAACACATCTCAAGTATCCCTACTTCAGCTGTCTGTACCTCAATGTAGACATCAATATCTTATATGCATTTTAGGGTTTGGGTGTTTTTGGTAATTTAGATAATTATCTGTATCTCTACATCTTAGATGCATTTTAGGGTTTGAATTTTTGATAATTTAGATAATTATCTGTATCTCTACATCTTAGATAATTATCTGCATCTTGGGGGTTGGATGGCTCAGTGGTCAAAGCTCTCGCTTTCTCCTAGTCAAGTTAAGCAGCGTGGATGGTAGTTACCAATTAGATGGGCGAGTTAAGCAGCGTGGATGGTAGTTACCAATTGGATGGGTGACCGTTTGCGCACCTTGGCTTCAACACAGTCCCCCAGCTGTAAATGGATACCTGCCTGCTTTAGGGTCAGGGAAGGTAAAGCAGCGAGGGAGAGATGGGCACTGCCCTCATTGAGCTGGCCCCTAGACAAACCAAGGTCTCTGATGCCTTGCTCCCCTAGGTTGTGGGACACCTTTACCTCAATGTTGTCAAGTGTAGGTGTATTCCTAATGCATCTGGCATGCATTTCATATGTCCACATTTCCAATGCTTGAATTCACGTCTGTGTCTCTATATCTTCCCGATTAATGTCCTTTGAGCTCCAAGTTAACCAAAGGCAAGATTTTTGCATCCTTTCCCTCTCTCAGTTTAGGAGTCAGGACCTTAGTGATGGCGTTCACACACACATCCATTTTATGAATTTTGTCATCTGTTCCTACTAGCACAAAATGGCCTACTCTTCCAGTCAGCAGAACGGGTTTTTAGTGTGCACCCAAGATGTTCAGAACCTCATTTTTTGATGGCCAGGTGAACATCTTTAATTGCACTATCACTTCCTTCTTGATGAACGAATTGCATGTCTACATATAGATGTCGACTTTTTAAATACATGTAGATGGTGAAATACTTGTATTATGTCAACTCTGGATGGAGAGTCCCTTCAAGTGAGCACATTAGTGGTAGTTCAAACAAGTCTGATATATCTGTATGTCACTTTAACAATTGATATACAGCTCTGTATTTTAAGCCTAATCCTTAGGTAATGTAAAGGTAGGTAAAGGTGTTCCATGACTAATGCAGTCGTTGGGGAGCTAGATGTCAAACTTCTCCAGGGGCCAGCATGTGGAGGACAGCCATTTATAACTGGGTGAACTGGGGGACTGTGCTGAAACCATGGCACCCAAAGGGTCACCCATCCATATGTTAACGTTTATTGTTGCTGAACCTTATTAGGGGAAAGTGACTGCTCCGACCACAGAGCTATCCCATTTCTTACGGCTTGAGTACAGTTCCCCAGCTGTCAATGGGTATCCACCCCTCTTTAGGAGCAAGGGAGAGGAGATGGGCACCACCGTTAATATGCTGGCCCCTGGAAGAGCCGAAGTCTCCAACACCTCACTGGCTAATGATCACACATTATGGGATACCTTTACCAGCCTAACCCATGACCTTACCATTTTTTTAATCCTTTGAACGAGACTGTAAACTGAGCCATGTGTACACACACACAAATTATTCTGGCCATATGCATTCAGAAGGGTAGGCCATTTTTTGGCTATAGGAATTGCACCTACTTAAATTGGGAGGGGAGGTTCAAATACAACAAAATCTTGCCACTGGCAAACCATTGAGTCCTAGCTAAGCACATTTTAAAAAGAAAAAAAGTGAAATCATTATTTTTAGATGCCTCATCTTGTGTAATAGATACCCATATCTAGACATATGTAATCCAATTTATAAGCCCTGGTAAATTATCCGAAATTTTATTTATTTATTTTTTTTTTTTTTTGGGGGGGGGGGTTAACATTAATATCATAAGTAGATTACTGATATCTGTATATGTCTTAAGATTGTATGCAAATTGTAGCTTATTTATTTCCAATGTCTGTACTTGAATACTTGGTATTCGAATGTAGGCATACATTTCTAGCATTGGTAGTAGTAGGCACCCATCAGTCTCGGAAGACTATGGAGTTGCGCACTAGTCTTTAGACTGGTATACTATTATCTATTTGAAGGCAGTATTCAAAAGTTTATCATGCACTTTTCCTGTTGTTGTTTTTTTTAATAAAATTTATTTAAAGGTCTTTTATAGTATTATACATATCTTAAAATGCTTATATTTCATAGTCCATATACAGATGCTCATTTCTGATTTTGTTTTTTATATTCACCCTGCTTTCTTATATCGTTGCTTTTTATTAATATTCAGTTATCTAAATTTGAAGTGTCCGATTTACTTTAGGCAAAAACTTCTATTGAAAGGGTCTTGTTAACCCTACTAGCCTGGTTCCCAGAATATTCCAGGATGACTTAGGCAGTCATAATTCAAGCTCACTTGTACTTTCAAAGGTCACCCAATGAATGTTCAGGTCATTGCAGGGCCCCAGATTTACTTTTTTTTTTTAACCAATCCCGATCGTCTGTAACAAAAGTGGCAGCCAAGCATTTGTGCCAGAATTTCCTTAACTGCCTAGTGAGTTTTTTTACAATAATGACGGCAAGGAGTTGTTTCAGAGGCTGGATTTGGTTGAATTAAACAGCGACAGAGACACGACTTGGGAAAAATTTATTGTGATCCGACCGAATCGCACAATGCACCTATTTGCTACTCAGCAATTTCCATGCCATATATTGTTTTTATTTTGACACAAGGCTTCGAAGCAACTGTTGCCGAGTCAATACAATATGCCACTTCTTCACACAAAATGAGTTTTCATCACCATAATGATCGAGATGGTT
>JASPKP010000086.1:72500-92929 GCA_030674155.1 Stramonita haemastoma | reverse complement strand
AAAATTTTCCCCATTTTGCTGTATCCTTTATGGTTATGATGTATATTTGGTTCAAACAAGTTAAAATTTTCCAGAAACGGCATCATCATCATCATCCTCATCACCATCACCATCCTCAACCTCATCCTCATTGTCGTGGTCATCATCATCATCAGAAGCAGCTTTTTGAAGAGTAGGCCAAATTGCGTTTCTGTGGGAACAGATGAGAAAATTTCCAAAACCACACAGCACGGGACTCTGTGCAAAATAATCTCATGAGATCTGCTTTCATTGTCCTGGAAAATAAAAATAAAATGTAAGAAAAATTGAGAGTTAATGATCTAGATCATAACAATAACTGTCCTGCTAAAATGTGTTGTACCAGTGTGTGTTTTATCTATATTCAATAAAATGTATATGCAATTTTTTTAATGATGGAGAGAGAGGAAAAGAGAGGAGAGAGAGAGAGAGGAGAGAGAGGAGGAGAGAGAGAGAGAGAGAGAGAGAGAGAGAGAGAGAAGAGAGAGAGAGGAGAGAGAAGAGGCAGGCAGGCAGACAGACAGACAGACAGACAGACAGACAGACAGACAGACAGAGAGACAGACATACAGACAGACAGACAGACAGACCGACAGTGAGAGACAGATGAGACACAGACACTTGTAAGACCATTAAAAATGAATATTATTATGTGATTTTTGGTGCAATATTTTTTTCTTGTATCATTTTTATAGTTATGATGTAATATGCCTATTTAGTTCAAACAAGTTAAAAGTACCCAAAACCAGGCATCATCATCATCATCTCATCATCATATCATCATCATCATCACATCATCATCATCATCATCATCATCATCATCACATCTCATCAACATCATCATCATCATGATCATCATGATCATCATCATTATCATCATCATAATTTTCTTGATCGTTACTCTTGTTCTTGTTCTTGTTCTTCTTGTTCTTCTTGTTCTTGTTCTTCTTCTTGTTCTTCTTCTTGTTCTTGTTCTTGTTCTTGTTCTTCTTCTTCTTCTTCTTCTTCTTCTTCTTCTTGTTCTTCTTTCTTCTTTGTTCTTGTTCTTGTTCTTCTTCTTCTTCTTCTTCTTCTTCTTCTTCTTCTTCTTCTTCTTCTTCTTCTTCTTCTTCTTCTTCTTCTGCTTCTTCTTTCTCTTCTTCTTCTTCTTCTTAATCGTTACTCTTCTTCTTCTTGTTCTTCTTCTTGTTCTTCTTCTTGTTCTTCTTCTTGTTCTTCTTCTTGTTCTTCTTCTTGTTCTTCTTTCTTCTCTTCTTCTTCTTCTTCTTCTTCTTCTTCTTCTTCTTCTTCTTCTTCTTCTTTTTTCTTCTTCTTCTTCTTCTTCTTCTTCTTCTTCTTCTTCTTCTTCTTCTTCTTCTTCTCTTCTTCTTCTTCTTCTTCTTCTTCTTCTTCTTCTTCTTCTTCTTCTTCTTCTTCTTAGCAATTCTTCTTCTTTTACTTCTTCTTTTACTTCTTCTTCTTCTTCTTTTTCTTCTTCTTCTTTTTTCTCTTCTTCTTTTTCTTCTTCTTCTTCTTCTTCTTCTTCTTCTTCTTCTTCTTCTTCTTCTTCTTCTTCTTCTTTCTCTTCTCTCTTCTTCTGTGTGCACACACTTCGACCTGTTCTGCTTTTTGGAAGAGTAAGCCATTGTGCTTCTGTGGGAACAGATGAAAAAAATTGGAAAACCACATACACACCGGGACTGTGTCCAAAAAAATCTCATGAGATCTGCTTTCATTGTCCTGGAAAATAAAAGAAAAAAATAGGAAAAATTGAAAGTTAATGATGTGATCATAAGAATAAACTGTCCTGCTAAAATGTGTTTTACAAGTGTGTGTTTTATCTATATTCAATAAAATGTATAGGCAAAATCCTGCATGATTGAGCGAGAGAGAGTGAGAGAGAGATATTTTATATTTCTATTTATTCTTTTTATATCGAGGATAACAGAATAATCAATCATGTGCTTTTTTTCATCCGGTCCCCATGTGTATGTAGTTTTGTAAATATTGTCATCTGTTCCCACTGGCCTACGATGGCCTACTCTTACGAAAAGCGGAACAGGATTTAACGTGTGCGCAAGATGTTCTGCATGCGTTCGTACACGGGGCCTTGGTTTAAAGTCTCATCCGAAGGACTTTTGGGGGGAGAGTGAAGTCAGCACTGATGTTAACTCCAGGAATAAAATTTCCTCGACGGACTCAAACCCGGGTCTTCAAATTGCCAGTGCAATGTTCTGACCACTAGGCTATCTGCCCCCCACCCGAGAGAGAGAGAGAGAGAGAGAGAGAGGAGAGAGAGAGGAGAGAGAGAGAGAGAGAGAGAGAGAGAGAGAGAGGAGAGAGAGAGAGAGAGAGAGAGAGGCAGGCAGACAGACAGACAGACAGACAGACAGACAGACAGTGAGAACCTTATAAGACACAAGCCCCTGTAAGACAGTTACTAAAGAAAAGTAATCCCAAGAAAAAAAGGGAAGAAACTTTGTGCCAAGAGTCCTCTATCTTTCTCTGTGTATGATTTTCTGATTATTTTCAAAACCTTTGTTGTATGCTGCTGATTTTTTTTCTCATAATCAATGGAAATATTTTGCAAAAAGAAAATCTAGAATAAAAGTCCTACTCCACGTACTTTATTATTCATTATTCAAAAGTTAAAGTTGATTAATTGTTAATAAGAGTTCTACAAACCAAAGAACAAATAAAAAGCAGTGACCATATAATTTACTGTTAAATTGTAACACTTCACTGTCTGTTTCACACCTGTGTATCCTTGTGTGTTTCAATGTATAGTGATTACAGACAGTTGTGTGTTACAATTTATCAGTGGAGAATATTAAAAGCCTACTTGTGAGGAGGCTGAGATCTGTAATAATTATAAGTAAACTAGTTGTTCATTTAAGATAAACAGACCTTAGATGGGCAATTTCTGTACATGCCTTTGTTGATGTGTTTTCCCCTCACACAGAGGAGTGTCACTTAGCAAAAAAATAATACTATGTATTGTTGGGTAAACTTTGCTAGCTTTGTTCCAACAGACTTGATATATATTGAAGACATTTTTGTACGTTTTTGTGTGTGTTTGCGTGTGCCCGTGGCCCTGTACTGTGTTATGGTGCATCATATAATTATATTGTATATTATCATTGATATTGTGTGATATTTAATGGAATATTTCATTTTGCTGTATTCTTTTATAGTTATGATGGATACACCTATTTGGTTCAAACAATATAAAAGTACCCAGAACCAGGCAGCAGCAGCAAACAGCAGCATTATAATTTTCTTGGTTGTTACTGTTCTTCTTCTTCTTCTTCTTCTTCTTCTTCTTCTTCTTCTTCTTAGCAATTCTTCTTCTTTCTTCTTCTTAATTCTTCTTCTTTTTCTTCTTCTTCTTCTTCTTCTTCTTCTTCTTCTTCTTAATTCTTCTTCTTCTTCTTCTTATTCTTCTTTTTCTTCTTAGCAATTCTTCTTCTTAATCATTACTCTTCTTCTTTTTCTTCTTCTTCTTCTTCTACTTCTTAGTAATTCTTCTTCTTAGCAATTTTCTTCGCAATTTTTCTTTGCACTTCTTCGCAATTCTTTGTCATTCTTCTTCTTCTGTTTGCCCACAACTTTGACCTGTTTCTGCTTTTTGAAGAGTAGGCCATTGGGTTTCTGTGGGAACAGATGAGGAAAAATTGAAAAAAACCAATACACACGGGGACTTGTGCAAAAAAAAAACTCATGAGATTGCTTTCATTGTCCCTGGAAAATAAAAGAACAAAAATTAAGAGAAAATGAAAGTTTAATGATCTAGATCATAACAATACTGTCCTGCTAAAATGTGCTTTACAAGTGTGGTTTTTTTATCTATATTCAATAAAACTTATAGGGAAAATTCTTAATGATTTATTCTTCTCTTCTTTTTTTTCTTTTTTCTTTTGTATCAAGGATAACAAATAAGCAATCATGTGCTTTTCCGGATATAGCATGTATGCAAGATGTTCTGCCTGCTTTGCACAGGGGGCCTCAGTTTAAAAGTTCATCCAAAGACTTTTGGGGGAGTGGAGTCAGCACTGTGTTAACTCCAGGAGATAAAATTTCCTCGACTGGACTTGAACAAGGGTTGTCAAATTGCAAGGCAATGTTTGACCACTAGGCTATCTGTCCCCATGGAGAAGAGTTGAGAGAGAGAGGAGAGAGATAGAGAGAGAGGAGAGGAGGCCAGAGCAGAGAAGAGAGACAGACAGACAGACAGACAGACAGACAGGGACAGACAGACAGACAGACAGTGAGAGGCAGATGAGAACACAGACACCTGTCAGACAGTTACTAAAGAACAGTAATCCCAAGAAAAAAAAGGGAAGAAAACTCTGTGCCAAGAGTCCTTTTCTTTCTCTGTGTATGATTTTCTTATTATTTCAAAGAACTTTCTTGTTATGCTGCTGATTTTTTTTCTATAATCATGGAAATATTTTGCAAAGAGAAAATCCAGAATATAAATCCTATCGACCTACTTTATTATTTATTATTCAAAGTTAAAGTTTGATTCATTGTTAATGAGAGTTCTTACAAACCAAAGAACAAACTAAAAAGTAGTGACGTATAATTTACTGTTCAATCCTAACACTTCACTGTCTGTTTCAAAACTGTGATCAATGTATAGTGATTACAGGCAGTTGTATATAAACGATACACGCATATATTTAAAAGCCTACTTGTGAGTAGGGCTGAGATCTGTAATAATTATAAGTAAAATACTACATTACATCATCTCCATCACCATTGATCAATCATGCAATAATTAATGGGGGAGAGGGGGGGTAGGTGTGTACACCTGGACCTGGTCTAATGCCCGTGTTTATGGTGGGGCGTGCCCCCTGGAGACCCTGCACTGTGCTTTGTTGCATGGTGTTGTAAAAGGTAAAGGCCCAAAAAGGGCCCTTAACCTGGGGTGGTCCTAGGGAAGGAGGGTCAGAGACCTCAGCTTCTCTAGGGTAGCATGTTGAGGGCAGTTCCCATCTCCCCCCTTGCTGCTTTACCTTCCCTGATCTGTTTTTTTTTTTTTTTGTTTGTTTTTTTTTTTTTTGGGGTTTTTTTTTTTTGGGGCTCTTCTTTTTTTTATTCTTTTTTTTTGTCTCTGTGTGTTGGGTGTGTTTTGTTTTTGTGTTTGGGGGGAAATGGGTGTGTTCCTGTCTTTGTCTGTCTGCTTCTTTTTTTTCTCTGTCGGGTTTTTCTCTGTGTCTGTCGCTCTCTGTCGGGCCCCCCGGGCCTGTTTTTTCTCTCTCTTTTTCCCCCTCTGTTTATCCCCCTCTCTGGGTCTGTCTGTCCCCCCTGACTGTTTGTCTGGGGGGTCTATCTGTCGTCTGTCTGTCTCTCTCCCCCCTCCCCCTCTCTTTTCCCCCCCCCCTCTCTCTCCCCCTCTTTTTTTCCCTTTTTTTCTCTCCCCCTCTCCCCCCTCTCTCTCTCTCTCTCTCTCTCTCCCCCTCTTTTCCCCCTCTTCTCTCTCTCTCTCTTTTTTATTTTAAAAAACATCCATATTTATATTTTTTTTTATATATTGTGTATTAATATTATATTATGTATAAATATCTATCTCAAAAACTCTTTTTTCTACCCGGGGGGGGGCCCCCAGAGGGGGGGGGGGCCAAAAAACCCCACACAGACAGACTTTTTTCCCCCAAATAATTTAAAAAATCAACAACCCCTGAAAAAAAGAAAAAACAGAGGGACTATCCAATAAAAAATCATAGAAAAAAAAAGGGGGAAAAATTAAAAATTGTTAAAAAGTTGTTAGAAAAGTGTGTACATAAAGCAAAAAATTCTTTTGGTCCCCAGGGGTTTCTGTTAGGGGGCAAAATTTGGGGAAAAAAAGGGCCCCCCCAAAAACCGCCCAATTGTCACCCTTCTCCAAACGGGCCTTATTCTTGGGGGGGGGGTGGGGGGGGGAAAAGGGGAAGGGGTATGGCGGGGGGGGGGGGTTTTGCACGTGTCTTTTTTGGGGTGAAAAATTTTTTTGTATTTTTTGCATGGGGAAAAAGGGGGCCCCTTTGATTTTCTTTTTTTTTCTCCCATATTTTTTTAAAATTACTATTTTCTTTCCCCCAAATGTTTTAAACTACTTTCGTATTAGTACACTTTTTAACCAGCTTTCTTTTGGGGAAAAAATTGCTATAGTCAAGCCAGTCTCATAAGAGTAGGCCATTTTTTGCCGTTGGGAAAAAAATGACCGATTAACAAAACGGAAAAACAAAAAAGGGGGGGCGGGAAAATTTTAAAAAAAACCCCGGGGGTGCTTATTCCTTACCCCCCATATGAAAAAATTTTTTTTAAAAAAAAAAATTTTAAAAAATTTAAAAACTGCCCCTTCGGGCTGTCCTTTTGGGGTGCCGCCACAAGCCCCGGGGTCACCTAAACAAAGATACTAGTAAAGTTTGTATCCCCCCGTGGGGCACCTTTTTGGGGCCCGGGGGGGCCCTTTTTATGTGCAAAAGTCGGGGGGAAAGGGCAGGCCCCCAAAAAACCCCCCTTTGCCCCCTCTTCCCCCACGGCCCCCTTTTTCCCCTTGGGGGGGGGTGGCGGGGGGGGGTATGCTTGCGCGCTTGTGTGCCCCTTTGGGGGTTTGTGTCTGTTTTTTTTGTGTGAAAACCCCCAAAAGGCGGGGGGGGCCCTTTTCATTTTGGGGTGGGGGTCCCCTCAAAATTGTTTATTACCGTTATTTTTAAAAAAGCGGCTCCGTATTTGGGGGGACACTGTACTTGCTTTATTCAAAAAAAAAAGGTTTTTTTCAAAAAGAAAGGCTGCCCTCTTCGGGGCTATGGTGTCCCCCCAAGACCGGCGCCCCCCATATAAAAAACCCCTTAGAAAGTGGGGCATGCCTACAGTAGAACCCTCCCCCTGGTGCCATGGGGTTTTTTTTTCTGCGCAAAGTTAGGTTTTTTAAATGGACTCAATCCCCGGGGGCACATGATTCGAAATGCCCGTTATTTGTTCATTTCCCCTTTTTTATTCATTCTTTTTTTTATCGAGGATAAACCCCCAAAAAGCAATCATTTTGCTTTTTACATTTTTTCCCCCCGGGGGGGTTTTTGTTTTGTAAAAAAGTCCCCCCCGTTCCCAAAAAGGGACACATGACCCCCCCCTTAGAAAAGCGGAAAAACATTTTAAAAAAGTGCGCAAGATGTTTTTTCGTGGTTTGCACCCCCGGCCCCGGTTTCAGTCTCATCCGAAAGACTTTTGGGGGGAGTGGAGCAGCCCCCTTTTTTTTTAACTCAAAAAGGGAAAAATACCCTCGAACCCCCCGGGACGTTCCCAAAAAGGGGCCCCCCCGGGGGTGTTTTTGGGCCCCTTTTGGGGGGGGATCCGCCCCCGGGGGGATTCTTTAGGGGGGGGAAGGCCCGCCCAGCATTCCCCCGGGGATGTGTTTGTCTGTGCGTTTTTGTGGGTTTTTTTCGTGTGGCCCCCGGGTCTGCACTAAATTATTTGGGGCCCAAAAAATTTTTTTTTTATATTATCATTTTTTTTTAAAAAGATAATTTAAAAAAAAAAGTCCATTTTAAAATTTTTTCCTTTTAAAGGTTTTTATGTTTTTAAAATTTTGGTTTTTTAAAAAAATCAAAAAATTTCCAGAAAACCAAAAGGGGGTCACCCCCCCTTTGCGTCCCTCGTTGTCAAAAATCGTCGTCGTCGTCATCACCATCATCATCATTTCCTCATCATCTTTATCATCGGTTCCCCAAAAAAAACATCATCTTTTTTTATCAAAAAAACCCCTCCTCATCATCTTTTACTCATCATCATCATTTTTTTTTTATTGCCCTTTTTTTTCTTCTTTTTTCTTTTTTCTTTTTCTTCTTCTTCTTCTTCTTTTTTTTCTTTTTTTCTTTTCTTCAAAAATTTTTTTTCGAAATTCTTCAAATTTTTTCTTCTTCTTAATTTCTTCTTTTTTTTCTTTTTCTTCTTTTTTTCTTTTTTTTCTTCTTTTTTTTTTTCTTCTTCTTTTTCCCCTTTTAAAACATTTCCCCAACCCCCGTTCGGGGATTTTTGAAAAAGGGGGGCCCTTCCCCTTTTTGTGGGAACAGATGAAAAATTTTTCAAAACCCCCTTTTTCAAAACGGGGATGTGTTTTTAAAAAAAAAACTCATGAGTTTTTCTTTCATTGTCCTGAAAAAAAAAAAAAGATGAAAAAAATTGAGAGTTAATGATCTAGATCATAACAAAACTGCCCCCGCTAAAAGGGGGTTTTACAAGTGTGGGGTTTTTTTGTCCCCAAAAAAATGTATATGCAAATTCTTAAAGATTGAGAGAGAGAGAAAAAATTTTGGGGAAAAAAAAAAGGGGCAGACAGACAGACCGTGGGGAGGCAGACAAGACTCCGACCCCCTCTAAGAGAGTTACAAAAACCCAAAACCAAAAACCCAAAAAAAAGGGGAAAAAAAAAGGGGTCCCAAAGAGTCCTCTATCTTTCTCTGTTTTTAAAATTTTTTTATTATTTTGGGGGAAATTTATAGTTTTGGGGGGTGATTTTCTTTTTATTAATAAAAGGAAATATTTTGCCAAAAAGGAAATCTAAAAAAATAAACCCTTTTCTCCAGTACTTTATTATTTTTTTTTTCAAAAGTAAAATTTTATTCCTTGTTAATGAGATTTTAAACCCAAAACCAAAAGAAAAAAATTAAAAAAACAGTGACCATAAAAATTTTTTTTTTTATTGAAATACTTCACTGTCTTTTTTACACCTGTGTACCCTTTTTCCCCCTTAAATTTTAAACGGGGTTTCGGGGGAGTTGTGAAATTTTCCCCGTAAAAAAAAATTTTTTTTAAAAAACCTTTTTGGGGGTAGGCGGGGATTGTAAAAATTATAAGTAAAAAAAATTTCCCCTTTTTTTTTATTTTTTAATAAATGAGGGAAAGATGGGAAAAAATTTTGTACATGCTTTTTTTGACCCCTGTTTTCCCCCCCACCCCGAGGAGTGTCTTTTTTGCCAAAAAAAAAAAAAATTAAAAGAAAAGGGTTGGTAAGCTTTGCTAGCTTTCTTTCCCAAAAAGACTTTTTATATATTGAAACATGCGTCTTCTTTGGGGCTGTTTTTTTTATTTAAATTTAAAACCTTTCCCAACCTCATTGTCATCATCCAAATTTTTTTTTTTTCTTTTCTTCTAAGTTTTTTCCCTTTGGGGATATGAAAATTTAAAAAGATGAAAAATGTTTTTTTGACATCAATCTCCATCACCATTGATCATCATGCAATAATTAATGGGGGGGGTTGGGGGGGGGGGGGGCGGGGGACAAAGTCCATTGTACTGTGTTTTGAGTGTGTGCCATGGAGACCCTGCACGGGGCCCCTTTTTTTCATGGTGTTTTTTAAAAAGGGGAAAAGGGAAGGTGTCCCAAAAACCCCCCGGGGGGTCCCCCGGGGAAAAGGCGTCAGAGACCTCGCTTCTCTAGGGGCCAGCAAAATTTTGGGGGGGCCCCCCCTCCTCCCCTTGCTGCTTTTCCTTCCCCCCCCCGGGGTTTTTTTGGGTTTTTTTTTTTTTTTTTTTTTTTTTGTTGGTGTTTCCCCTTTTTTTTTTCTTTCCCCCCCTTTTTTGGGGGGCTGTGTGGGTGTGTTTGTGTGTGTGTGTGTGTGTGTGTGTGTGTGGGGTGTGTGTTTTGGGGGTGTGTTCTCTGTTTTGTTGTTTGTCTGTCTTCCCTTTTTTTTTCTCTGTCCCCCTTTTTTTTGTTCCCCCCTTTTTCTGTCGTTCTGCCCTTTTTTCTTTTTCTCTCTGTCTCTCGTCTATCTCTGGGCATCTCTGTCTATCTCTGTCTGTCTGTTGTCTGTCTGTCTGTCCCCCCTTTTTGGGGTGTGTGTTTTTTCTCTTCTCTCTCCCTCCCCTCTCTCCCCCCTCTCTCTTCTCTCTCTCTCCCCTTTTTTTCTCTCCCCCCCTCTCTCTCTCCCCCCCTCTCCCCCCCTCCCCCCCTCTCTCTCTCTCTCTCTCTCTCCCCCCTCCCTTTTCTCTCTCCCCCCTCCCTCCCCCTTTTCTCTCTTTTCCCCCCTCTCTATGTTTTATATAAACATACATATTTATTTCTTTTTAATATATGTGTATTTATTTTTAAAATATGTATTTTTAAATAAAAAATATGTCTCTTTTTTACTCTCTCTTAAAAAGGGGAGAGAGCCAAAAGACAGGCAGACAGGCCCCACACAGACAGACAGTTTTTGACAAATAATTAAATTTTTAACACCCCCGGATAACAAAAAAAACACAGCAAGTGCCAAAAAAAAACCAAAAATTTAAGAAATTACGTGTTAAAAGATGCTAGCAATGTTGGCCCCCCCGTAGAACCCTTTTTGGGGCCCCTGGGGTTTTTCCGTGCAAAAGTCAGAAAAGGATGGGACACAAACCCCCCAATTGCACACCCCAAAAGGGGGCCTTTTTCTTGGGGGGGGGGGGGGGAGGGGGGGAGGGAAGGGGTTTGGGCGGGTATGCGGGGGAGGTTTTTCTCTGTTTTGTGGCGCTTTTGTATGTTGGTGTGACAGGGGCCCCTGACTTTTCTGTAGTTCCCTTTGTTTTTTTTTAAATCTGAAGGGGCTAAATACGTAGTTTGCGTAGAAAACCCCGCTTTGTTTGGAAAAAATTTTCTTATTTTTAAGCCATTTTGTGTAAAAATAGGCTTTGGGGCCCCCTTAGGAAAAGACGACCCCGTTTTTAAAAAACTGCATACAACGGGGACAGGATGAAAAAAAAAAAAGCACATGAGTGCTTATTCCTTATCCTTGTAAAAAAAAAAAAAAAATTAAAATTTTTTTTGGGCTCCCCCTTTGGGGTTGTAAATTTGATGTCGCCATAAGTCCCGCGCCACCTATATAAAGATCTAGTAAAGCAGTAGCTACAAAAAGGCACTTCTTGGTGCCGTGGTTTTCTTTACGTGCAAAAGTAGGGAAAGGGCAGGCTCAAACCCCCGTTTGTAAAAATTGTTCAAGTCAAGTAAGTCGTCAATCAAAACCTTTAATCATCCCTAAAGGGTTTTTTCAATATGATAGGCATATTGATACAAATCATAATCAAACACACGAAGGGGCTCATTTCTTTTTGTTCAAACATTTTTAATACAAAAAAATTTACAAACCTCACACTCTACGGCGTGCGCTTGCCACACGCAAACCACCATACCACACCCCAAATGTTTAGATAAAATGTTTTAAAAACCATTGACTAGAAAGACATATGATCACCATTATTTCACATATACGCACTGTTCCCCCCCGCACAATACTGCTACACCACAAACACCCACACAACACACAACACACACACCCACCACACAAACACCACCCACCACGCTCCCCCCCCCCCCCTAATCCACACTCACACTACACACACCCCCCCCCCCCCCCCCCCCCCTCCCCATACACCCCACCACACCCACCCGTCCCCCCCCCCCCCCCCCCCACAGCACTAATGGTAAAAGATTTTAATTTACAAGAATTCAAAAAAAATCCAAACCAAAAAAATAAGACATACTCATTTTATGGGTACTAGCATGTATGTGCACCCCTGTATGAATTGGCTGCATCATAAAAGTGGCGGTAAGTAATTCGAGAAGTTACCAAAACAACCCCACACACACCCACCCCCAAAACACACCCCCCCACACCCCACCCCACACAACAAACCCCCACACAACCCCACACACACACACAAAAAGCAAAACAAAAAAACCAAAAACAAAAACAAAAACCCTCAGTGTTATGTGAGTTTAGAACCGGATAGCATGGACAAGGAAATTCTTTTTCTGTTTGTTTTGCTGTTTTGGGATTAAAAAAGAAAAGGCAAAAATTGAAATTCTGAAAAAAGAGCGTGGGGGGAATGGCCAAAATGGTCTTTCTTTTTGTCAAGTGCTGTTAAAAAACGACCGAGGTTCCCTTTTTTTTTCCCCAAAATTTTGAGCAGATTTTCACAATTCCCTAACCCTTTTGTTCTTAAGCTAAAGGGTTTTTGTACCAGCAAATAAAGAAAAATCAAAAGCTTCTATTAAGTTGTGAACA
Organism: Stramonita haemastoma; assembly: GCA_030674155.1. NCBI lineage: Eukaryota > Metazoa > Mollusca > Gastropoda > Neogastropoda > Muricidae > Stramonita > Stramonita haemastoma. The sequence goes on along the minus strand of JASPKP010000086.1, from coordinate 80,924 downwards.
AAAAGAAACTTTTTTTGAAAAAAAATGAGTTAAGTTCTCAGAAAAAAACACGTTGTTGCCCCTTTTTGACTGGCGTCGTGTTGCTCCCAATTTTTCTTTGGTCAAAAACAGTTCCCCGATATTTTATTTTAAAAAGTTTTAATTCTTCATATGGATGTGGTTTTTCCCGAGTGTATCCCCTCTTCGAAACAAAGGGGTCTTAGTTTTTGAAACTTTGTCCAGTAGGCCATCACCCAATCTACGAACTCGGTAAGGGTGGACCCCGGTTAGGTGATCAAAGAGGACGAAGGCACTGTCGTCCGCAAATTTTACCAGAAAGATTTTTATGGCTGCTTTACAATATCTGGTATGAAAATAAAGAAGTGGGGGAGGACGCAGCCCGTGGGGAACCTGTAGGTATATTAATGATGAAGGATTTTGTTGGAAAAAAAAGCTGTGGCCTGTCATTAAAAGTTCAAACAGAAAGAAATTGATTGTCTAATCAAATTTTGAAAGATTTTGTTAACCAGATATGGGCTGATTGTATTAAAGCTGAGCTAAGTCGCAAAAATATTCGGCTGAAATCTTTTTTTTCCCCAAAGTGATTGTACGCTTGTTCAAAATGAATAATTTGGCATTTTTCGCCCCCCTTTAGATTTACGAAAATTGAATGGGTCGGTTTTTTCTGTAACGAAAAAAATGAGAGTTTTTTCGAATGCCCCTTATTTGGGGGAGGGGGGGGGGTATGCTCCAGGATGTTCCAATTGATCTGTGTCTGCCTTTTCTTGTTACGCATTTTGCGGTGGCCCGCACTTTGCTGTGGGGCATCGTTTGTATATTTCGTTTTATCAGGGGGGACTGCTAGTATTACGGTATTTTTTATTGCTTTTTTTTGGGAAAAATTGTATATTAAAGCCAGGCCCCCCTCTTGGGGGGGCTTTGTGTCGATGAAGCCGGCCCACGCTATCAAAATGTTTTTAAAAGTGTGCTGCCTAGCACAAACACCCTTCCCAGGGTTCTGTTACTGCCCAAGTTGTTATTTTTACATATCTCCCCCCATGACACTGCTTAATTAATGGGGGGGGGGGGGGTAGGCATGTACAGTGGGCATCCGTTGTGCGTTTTTAGAGGTACTGCCCCCCCTGCACTGGCTTTTTTTGCATGGTGTTGAAAAAGGAAAAAGGCAAAGGTGTCCCAAAAAAACCTGGTGGTCGTAGGGAAACCAGGTGTCAGGCTCAGCTTTCTAGGGGCCGCATTTTGAGGGCAGCGCCCATATCCTCACCTTTGCTTTCCCTTCCCCCCCTGTTTTTTTTTTGGTTTTGATTTTTTTTTTTTTGGTTCTTGTTCGGTTTTTTTCTGTTTTTCTATTCATTTTGTGTTGTGGGTGGGGTTTTGTGTGTTTTGGGTGTGTGTGTGTGTGTGGTGTTGGTGTGTGGTGTTTGTTTTGTTTGTGTGTGTTTTGGTTTGTGTGTTTTGGGGTGTGTGTGGTGTTTTGGTGTGGTTGTTGGGGGTGTTGTGTTTGTGTTTTGTGGGGTTTGTTGTGTCCGAGCCCAAATATGAAGTTTGTGAATTTGTTAAAGTTTATAATGTTTGAACAAAGTCTGTATGGTATGTTTGATTTGTTTTAAAATAAAAATTGCCTGTCGTTTGTAATTGCCCTTCAGGGTTTTTTAGGCTTTTGACTTGACATACTTGTTTTGTTTTCCCCCTACACTTTTTGTAATTTGCATATCAAATTTTTTTTTTTTTAAAGGGAAAGGGATTGAGAGAGGAGAAAAAGGGGGGGACGACGTCAAAAGGAAGAAGTGAGGGAATGAGCCCCGGGGACACTGTAAGAAGTTACTAAAAAAAAAAGTAACCCGAAAAAAAAAGGGAAGAAATTTTTCCCCAGGCCTCTTTCTTTCTCTTTGTAGTTTTCTGATTATTTCAAGAACTTCATTGTTACCGTGTTTTTTTTCTATAATAAATGGAAAATTCCCAAAAAAAAAATCTAGAATATAAATCCTATTTCATTACTTTATTATTCTTTTCCCCAAAAGTTAAAGTTGATTCCTTGTTTAGAGAGTTCACAAACCAAAGAACAAATAAAAAAGCAGTGACCTATATTTACTGTTTTTGTAATATTCACTGCCTTTTAACCTGTTATTTTTTTTTCTTAAATGTATAGTGATTACAGGCAGTGTGTTCCTACGAATATATTTAAAAGCTTTTTGTGAGTGGCTGAATCTGTAAAAAATGAAGATATTTGTTACCTTCTTGGTGAGTGATTTGCATACATCCCCCCGTGAGTGTTTTTTTTCCCCCTTCACACAGGGGGTATTTGGTAAAATACACTCTTTTTTGTTTATCTAACTTGGAAAAGATGACGAAAACCACTTGCACCCCCCCCCCAACACCCCCACCCCCAACACACACACATATACATATATATATAATATATATTAAAATATATAATATTAAATATTATATATATTTTATATATGTGTTTTGGGGTGTGTGTGTGTGTGTGTGAGGCTCCACCAGGAAATGGTCCCTTGCACCCCAACCCCCTTTTTGCTGGGAGCCATTTATTAGGGGGGGTCAAGTTTCATTTTGGATTTTTATTGATTAAAAAAACTTAGTCATTTTTACCTTGAAAATGAAATTCAAGACAAATTTTTTTTTCCCTTTTCTTTAAAAAAGTTTTAAAAATACCCCCAACCCCACTTGACACTGTTTAAAAAGCTAAACCTGTCAATTTTCTTTTGTTTTTCTGCAGTCCTTTCAACTTGTTAAATTTTTAAGAATTTTCCCATTTTCAATCTTGTTTTTTTGGTATTGTGTAGCCATTTTATTGCAAATTATGACATGTCAATTTTTAAAAATATTATTGACCTCTGGTACTTGCGAATCATTTTGGTGGAGCCACACAAAAGGCACACAAAAATAACAACACACACAAAAAAATAAAATATTAATTTTATATATATATATATATTTATAAAAATATATATATATATATTATATAATTATTATATTTAAAAATTGAAAAATATAGAGGAAAAAAACAAGTAAAGGTAACCTTTTAAATTCACTCCAGCATAAAAAAAAGGGGATTTTCCCAAATTTTTTTTTTTTTTAAATCAAATTTAAGGAAAAACCTTTTTTTAAGGGGGCTTTGGGGAAATTTTTGAGTAAGGACGCTTTGGGCTTGACTGCGAATTTTTTATCCTGGTGAGCCCAAAGGTCCCGGGGGATTAAAAAACTCCCCCTGTTTGGGGCCCTTACGTAGGACTTTCAATTTAAAAAATGGCAATTGCGTAAAAGGAATAATTATTTAAAAAGGGGAAAATTTATTCTTGAGGTGTGGTGTGGTGTGGGGGGGGGGGGCGGTGAGGGGGGGAGGCGGGGGTATCCGTGAAAATGCATGATGACTGTTATTTTGGGGGGAGGGGCCCCTGCCTTTTCTTTTAATTTGCATATTGTATTATTTTCATTTTTTCATTTTATGTCTAAGCTACTTAGTTTGCGAAAAGTCCCAGCTTTCTTTTGGACAAATTGCTTATCAAGCCGTTTGTAAGATGGGGCCCTTGTGTGCCGCTAGGAACAGATGACACATGAACAAAACGCATACACACGGGGGACGGATGTAAAAAAAAAAAAAAAAAAAAAGCCCCATGAGTGTTTTTCCCCTTATCCTCGTTTAAAAGAATGAATAAAATAATTTTAAAATTTTCTCCCCCTCTTCGGGCTGTGCATTTGATGTCGCCATAAAGTCGGCGCCACCTATTTTAAAGTTACTATTTAAATTTTGGTATGCTTACAACAGAGCCCTTTTGGTGCCCTGGTTCCCCTTACGTGCAAATGTCAGGGAAGGCCCGGGGACCCTAAAAACCGCCCATGTGTCAAAATCTTTTTTCGACTGCACCTTTTTTGGGGGAGGGGGGGGGGGGGGGGGTTATGCTCCGGGAGGGTGTGGGCAATGGCGTTTGGATTTCTGTCTTTTCTGTGTGTAGGCATTAAAGTGGCGGGCCCTGCACTTTGCTGTGGGTTATAATTGATGTTATCGTTATCTTTTTTTGGCCGCTAGTATTCCCTACACTTATTTTGCTTTTTTTTCTAAAAAAAAAAAAAGCTATTTCAAAGGACAATGCCTTTGGGGATGTGGTGTCGCCCCAAGACCGACGCCACGCTATAAAATTGCTAGTAAAAGGTGTTGTAATGCCTACAGAAAAACCTTATGGTGCCATGGGTTCTGTTCTGTGCAAAGTTGATTTGGGATCCCTGGTTAAATCGGCCTTTTGCACATGATTCGAAAAGGGCCTTTTTATTAATTTTTTTTTTTTTTTTCCCTTTTTATATGGGAGGATAATGGAATAACAATATATGTTTTTTTTAAACACCCAAAGCCCCGGGGTTGTATGCAGTTTTGTAAATGTCATTGTTCCCTGGCACCGATAACCTATCTTAAGGAAAATTTGGAACAGGATTTAATGTTGTGCGTAAGATTTCTGCGTGCGTTTGCACATTTGGCCTCGTTTTTACTTTCATCCGAAAAATTTTTTGGGGGTTGGTGGAGTCAGCATGTTTTAATCCAGAGGAAAAAATACCTGGACCAGAGCCCCAATGTTCTGAAATAGGGTTTGGAATCCCACCCCCAGGGTATTTTGGGGGGTGTAGGGGGCGTGCATGGCTTTGCGGGCACAATGTTTTTTGCCCCTTGGGGCCCTTTTGGTGTGTTTGCCGAACCCGGGCCCTGCACTTAGTTATGGTTGCATCGTATATATTTAATATTATCATTGATATTATGTGATATTTAATGCAAAAGTCCATTTTACTGTATCCTTTTATAGCTACGATGTTAATTTGGTTCAAACAAGTGAAAAGTATCCAGAAACCAGGCATTATCATCGTCGTTGTCGTCTTCGTCTCCTCATCATCATCTCATCATCAACATATCATCATATCATCATCTTCCATCATCACATCATCTCATCATCATTTTTTTGAATTGTCCTTCTTCATGATTCTTTTCATGATTCTTTTCTTCTTCGAAATTTTTCTTTGTATTCTTGCAATTCTTCGTAATTCTTCTTCTTAATTCTTTTTCTGCTTCTTTCACAATTCTTCTTCTTCTTTCTTCTTTCTTCTTTTTTCTTCTTCTTTCTTCTTCTTCTTCTTTTCTTCTTTTCTTCTTCTTCTTCTTCTTCTTTTCTGTGTACACACACTTCAACTGTTCTGCTTTTTTTGAAGAGTAGGGCCATTGCGTTTCTGTGGGAACAGATGAGAAAGAGTCCAAAACCAACATTCACACGGGGGACTGTGTGGTAAAAAAGTCTCATGAGATTTGCTTTCTTGTCCTGGAAAAATAAAGAAAGATGTAAGAAAACTTGAGAGGTTAATGATCTAAATCATAACAATAACAATAACTGTCCTGCTAAAATGTGTTTTACAATCGTGTGTTTTATCTGTACTCAATAAAATGTATATGCAAATATTCTTAATGATTAAGAGAGAGAGAGATAAGAGTGAGGAAGAGAAGAGGAGAGAGGAGAGAGAGTGAGAGAAGAGAGACAGACAGACAAGACAGACAGGACAGACAGACAGATCAGACAGAAGACAGTGGAGGCAGATGAGACAACAGACACCTGTAAGACAGTTACTTAAGAAAAGTAATCCAAGAAATAAAGGGATGAAACTTTGTGCCATGAGTCCCCTGTCTTTTCTCTGTGTATGATTTTCTGATTATTTCGAAGAACTTTATTGTATGCAGCTGATTTTTTTTCTAAAATCAATGGAAATATTTTGCAAAAGAAAAATCTGAATAAAATCCTTACTCACGTACTTTATTTTCATTTATTCAAAAGTTAAAGTTGATTCCTTGTTAATGAGAGTTCTTACAAACCAAAGAACAAATTAAAAGCAGTGACCATATAGTTTACTGTTCAATTGTAAACATTTTGAAACACTGTCTGTTTCACACCTGTGTATCCTTTGTGTGCTTCTAATGTATAGTGATTACAGACAGTCGTGGGCTTTGACAACACAACATTAATATTTAAAAGCCTTACTTGTCAGTAGGTTTGAGTCTGTAATAATTATAAGTAAATATTTCGTTCATGTTATCTTGAATAAAGGGATGCAAAATGGGCAATTTGTGTTATCCCTTTGTTGAGGGTGTTTTGCTCTTACACCGAGAGAGTGTCATTTAGCAAAAAATATATATATGTGTTGTTTGGGTAAACTTTGTAGCTTTCCTTTCCAAACAGGCTTGATATTTATTGAAGACAGCCTGTCTTCTTTGGGGCTGTTTTGTTGTATAATGATTCATTATCATCCTCATCCCACTGATCACCATGCAATATATTATTTTTCCTGCTTCTGCTAAGTTTTTTTCATTGCATGATGATCAATGAGAATGAGAATGATGTAATGATGCTTACATTACATCATCTCCATCACCATTGATCATCATGCAATAATTAATGGGGGGGGGGGGGGGGGGGGTAGGCGTGTACATTGCCACGGAGACCCTGCACTGTGCTTTGTTGCATGGTGTTGTAAGAGGTCACGGCAAAGGTTTGTCCCAAAACATGTGTGGTCGTAGGGAAGCAAGCATCAGAGACGTCAGTTCTTAGGGGCCAGCATGTTGAGGGCAGCGCCCATCCTCCTCTCCCTTGCTGCTTTACCTTCCCTGACCCTGTTTTTTTTTTGTTTCGTTTTTTTTTTGTTTGGTTCTTTGTTCGTTTTTTTTTTTTTGTCTATCTCATCTTTTTTGTCCCCGTGTGTGTGTGTGTGTGTGTGTGTCTGTGTGTGTTGTGTGTGTGGTGTGTGTGTGGTGTGTTGTGTCTGTGTCGTGTCTGTGTCGTGTGTCTGTGTGTGGGTGTGGTGTGTGTGTTTTTCTGTCTTTGTCTGTCTGCCTCTGTCTCTCTGTTTCTCTGTGTCTGTCTCTCTCTCTGTCTGTCAGTCTGCCTGTCTGTCTCTCTCTGTCTCTCTGTCTATCTCTGTCTGTCTGTCTGTCTCTCTCTTTCTCTATGTCTCTGTCTCTGTCTCTGTGTGTCTCTCTCTCTTCCTCTTTCTGTCTCTCTATATATAAACTTACATAATATATTTTTATAGATTGTGTATTACATATTATATATGTATATATATATATATATATATATATATATATATATATATATTATGTATATGTATATTATTATTATATATATATATATATATATATATATATATTTATATATATATATTATATATATATTATATATATATATATATATATATATATATATTTTTTCTTTCACTCTCACTCTAGCCGAAGAGAGAGACAGAGACAGGCAGACAGCCACACATACAGTCAAATAATTTAAATATCAAACAACCCTTGATAACAAAAAGAAACACAGCAAGATGTCCAAAAACAATAACACAGAAAATTAAACGGAAATTACGTTTTACAAAGATGCTAGCAAAGTGTGTAGGCATATAGTAGAAATTTTTTGGTGCCATGGGGTCTTTTACTGTGCAAAAGTCGGGATAGGCCGGGACTCAAACCGCCCAATTTTCACATCTTCTCTAAAAGGGCCTTATTCTTGAGGGGGGGGGGGGGTTGTAGAGGGAGGGGGGTTCCACAGTATATGTGTGCGGGTGAGTGCGTGCTTGTGTGTGTGCGTTTGTATTTGTGCATGTGGCAGTGGCCTTGCACTTTTCTGTTGTTCTGCATATTGTATATTATTATCATGATCATGTCTACAACTACGTAGTAATGCATACACTGTACCAGCTTTCGTTTGGACAAACTTGCTATAGTCATAGCCTGTCTCAAAAGAGTAGGCCATTGTGTGCCGTTAGGAACATATGATGCGATTAACAAAACTGCATACACACGGGGACTGGCTGTAAAAAAGCACATGAGTGCTTATTCCCTTATCCTCGTTATAAAAAGAAAAAATAAAATATTTTTTTAAAAGTCTGCCCTCTTCCAGTTGTGCATTTGATGTCACCACAAGTCCGGCGCCACCTATATCAAAGATACTAGTAAAGTTTGTATGCATACAGTGAGCACTCTTCTTAGTGCCGTGGGCTCTGTTACTGTGCAAAAGTCAGGGGAAGGTCAGGAGTCAAACCACCCGTTTGTCACATCTTCTCGACATGAACCTTATTCTTGGGGGAGGGGGCAAGGGTGTATGCTCGCGAGCATGTGTGTGCAATTGCATTTGTGTCTGCCTTTTCTGTGTGTACGCATATGGCGGCTGCCCTGCACTTTGCTGTGGTGCATCATAATTGTATGTTATCGTTATTATTATGTGGACTGCTACGTATTATTGCGTAAACTTTACTTGCTTTTGTTCTGGAAAAACTTGCTATATTAAAGCCAGGCTGGCCTCTTCGTGGCTATGGTGTCGCCACAAGACCGGCGCCACGCATATCAAACATGTTAGTAATGTGTGCATGCCTACAGTGAAA